>WHUZ01000133.1:0-117757 GCA_015179045.1 Kalaharituber pfeilii | reverse complement strand
CTCTCCAAAACTAAGTACAGGCACAGATGCATCCAGCCTCAGATGCAGAAGTCTACTTTGCTTGATTATGTTAGCAAAAACTGGCTGCATCATTGCGAAACACTACCAGCAAGCCAGTCAATCCTCCATAGATAAGGGACTACATTGGAGATGGTTCCGAGACTTGGTTCTTGATGAGTCTAGCTGGATCAAACTCCCGTGCCATCAGATTCACCATCAATAGCATGTGACCCTCATTATGAGTGCTTTAAAATGGGCAGTTCAGAACTCACATCAGGCACTAGTTCAACTGGTATTTCAAAGAGATTGCCTCAGATGGCGTTTCCCCTACTGAATATGTTCAAAGCTTTCTGATGCAAAGTTCTTCTGGCACAAAGTATGAATATGAAGTTTCTGAGATGCCTCTCCTAGTCTCAGCTGCACTTGGCCTTATCTTATAATGTTCTATCTCAACCGAGGCTCAGAGTTGGACTATGAATTTCACTTGCATGAAACAGGTGAAAAAGAAACGGCTCTCATGGCTGCTTCAACAAGCGGTCACCTACGAACTGTTGAACATTTATTACAGATTGGAGTGGAGGTTAATCACAATCCAGAATATCTGCGCAAAGCACTTCATTCTGCATGTGCTGGAGGCCATCTATTGATTTTTGAGAGACTTGTGCTTGCAGGAGCTCCAGTGAATTGGAGCTCCTTACTAACAGAGGCTGCTAATGCTGGACAAGTGAGAATTCTCAGTTATATTATAGATAGAGGGAGTTTAAGACCGGAGCTGGTTTAGGTCAAATTCCTTCTGATGCATTATCTTGTGCAGTCCGAAATGAACATATGGAGGTTGTCAAGCAGCTTCTAGGAGCAGGAGCGGAGCTTAACAAATACGATAAAGATGGCAGGACACCTTTGTACTATGCAGCAGAAGGAGGCCATGTGGAAGTTGTACAACAGCTGCTAGAAGCAGGAGCAGCAGTCAACACCACTAGCTACCGTCGAGCGGCACCCTTGCACTCTTCTGCAAGAGAGGGTCATATCGCGGTTGTAAAGCAGCTCCTAGCAGCAGGAGCAGAAGTCAACAGCGTTGATGAAGAGGAGAAGACACCTTTGCATTGCGCTGCAACAGGAGGCCATATCGAGGTTGTAAAGCAGCTTCTAGGAGCAGGAGCACAGGTCAACTGCAAGGATATATTTCGACAAGAGCCCTTATGCTACGCTGTGGAGGGAGGTCATGTCAAAGTTATAAAACAGCTTCTTGCAGCAACAGGGACATCAACGAAGGTGATAAAGATAGGAAGACGCCCTTACACTACGCTGCAGAAGGCGGTCGTGTCAAGGTTGTAAAGCAGCTTCTTGCAGCAAGAGCGGACATCAACGGAGGTGATAAAATAGGAAGACATCCTTACACTACGCTGCAGAAGGCGGCCATGTCGAGGTTGTAAAGCAGCTTCTTGCAGCAAGAGCGGACATCAACGGAGGTGATAAAGATAGGAAGACATCCTTACACTACGCTGCAGAAGGCGGCCATGTCGAGGTTGTAAAACAGCTTCTGGCAGCAAGAGCGGACATCAACGGAGGTGATAAAGATAGGAAGATATCCTTACACTACGCTGCAGAAGGCGGCCATGTCGAGGCTGTAAAGCAGCTTCTCGCAGCAAGAGCGGACATCAATAGAAGTGATAAAGATAGGAAGTCACCCTTGCACTATGCAGCAGAAGGAGGCCATGTAGAGGTTATACAGCAGTTCCTAGCAGCAGGGGCCGAGATCAACAGCGTTGATATATCAGATTGGAAAACACCATGGCACTGCGCCGCAGAAATGGGCCATATCGAGGTTGTAAAGCTGCTTTTTAAAGCCGGAGCGGAGGTAAACAGAATGGGTCAAGCCAATGGGAAGACACCCTTGCACCATGCTGCAGAAGGAGGCCATGTCGGGGTTGTAAGGCAGCTCCTGGAAGCAGGAATAAAGACCAACACAGTCAATAAAGATGGAAAGATGCCCTTGCACCATGCTGCACAAGGAGGCCATGTCGAGGTTGTAAAGCAGCTTCTAGCAGTAGGAGCGGAGGTCAACAGAGCCGACTTTGGGATGAGGGCACCCTTGCACCACGCTGCACAAGGAGGCCATGTCGAGGTTGTAAAGCAGCTCCTAGCAGCAGGAGCGGAGGTCAACCGCGGCGACTTTGGTATGAGGTCACCCTTGCGCTACGCTGCAGAAGAAGGCCATGACGAGGTTGTAGAGCAGCTCCTAGGAGCAGGAGTGGAGGTGCACAGAGGCAACTTCAATATGAGGGCACCCTTACACTATGCTGCAGAAGGAGGCCATGTCGAGGTTGTAGAGCAGCTCCTAAAAGCTGGAGCGGAGGTCAACAGAGGCAACCTAAATATGAGGGCGCCATTGCACTATGCCGCAAAAGGAGGCCATGTCGGGGTTATAGAGAAGCTCCTAAAAGCAGGAGCGGAGGTCAACAGCGTTGATAAAACATATTTCGAGATGGCATCCTTGCACCTCGCTGCACAAGGAGGCCGTGTCGAGGTTTTGAAGCAGCTCTTAGCAGCTGGCGCACAGGTCAATATAGGCAATAAAGATGGAAAGACACCCTTGCACTTGGCTGCAGAAATGGGCCATGCCGAGTTTGTACAGCAGCTTATAGCAGCAGGAGCTGAGGTAAACAGACGTGATAATGGAGGACGAATGCCCCTTCTACATGCAGCTTCAATTTCTATGTTGAAACTCCAGAATTTAGTACATCAGGATGCTCTCGAAACTATCAAAGTCCTGTTGGCAAAGAATGCTCTTGTGGGCCATGAAGGTTGCCATTCGAATCATGGCTTCGATAAGCTATCCCACGCCACCGCGACATTGGAACAAACTAACACAGAGACCACATGTTCAATTGCTGCAGCTCTAAAAGAGGGAAACCACGAAATAGCACAACTACTGGTGGAAGCATATTTGAAGCAAGCAAACGAGCCTAAGGAACAGGTGGACATTGGGAATCTTGCCACAAAACATGAATGATCATCTCGACATTTCTAAACAATCTTAATTGTTTTTTTCTTAGGTCGGGGTGATTGATTAGGGTCTTTCCGTTTATTTTATATTTTATTTTCTTATCTGTTCTATTTTTATTTCCTTACTTTCCTATGTAATTATTCTCGTCATAGCCCATTGGACAGCACACGAGTGATGATAATATATAAAAATAATAATAATAATAAAGAAACTTGCTTGTTTTCAATACTTTTTTTTTATCGCATTATCTTCATGTTCAGACCAACTAACTAGCTTTATCATAATTAAGATTGTATTCTATAACTACGCTCTATTTCCTACACTTCATGTTGCATGCATTTTTATACGTAGTCTCGTTCAACTATTATTATTTGACATTAGGATGGCAGCTATCAGGCATATTGAGACGGTGAAACCTTGTCTGGGAAAGCCGTTGCGTGCGGCAGGTTACAGCACCAAGGCAGTTCCACATGCAGTAGAATTGGGAAATGACGGGAAGGGAGCGTGATGTGCAATGGAGTGCCCAAGGGTTTCCAGTAATGCTACTTATTGCAGTAGCACCAGCAGCGCAGCGATTTAGTGAAGGAGACCAGTGGAGGTACAATATGGAGAACCCATATGGAGATGACTTCTTATGGAGAAGCCAGTCAGGCGCCTAGGGAACATAGAAGGAGCATAGCATAAGGAATAACCGCCGAGGTGTTAACCGAAGTCGGGGGTCCAAGGTAAGGGTAGTAGAGGAAAAAAAAACTCAGCGCCTGATCACAGTGTTGAAGGGAGCACCTCAGATCATGTAGATGTTGCGCGTGGAGCACGACAGCATATTAAGTTCACATTCAGACCATATGGAGAGGGGAGGCTTGCGAAGTCCAGGGCCCTGCGGAACCTCGCTGGATGGCTAGGACGGGGTGGGAATTACAAGCGAGAAACTCAGACAGCTGTATGTCTCAATGGTCAGGCTGGTGGCGCTCCGGGAGGGCGGCGTACGGGGCGGATGAGACGGAGGCGCGTAAGGAGTATGCATGTATGTATGTAGTAAGTCTATTAAGCCTTGAGCCCAGCAGCGCTGCTTCCGTCCTCCCTATCGCATGCATCGCCGTCCTGTCCGCACCACAAATGACTGTCGCAGCCATGGCTCCGGAGGTCCGCGGGTGATGGACTGCCCAAAACTCTGTTTGACATCCAGCGAAACACCGCAACCTAGTCGCCTGGCGCCACTTTCTCAGGACTCAGAGCCAGGGAAGGTAAAAAAAATAGAAATGAAAAATGAAAAACTGGTTAGCCTGAGTCCACCGGAATTTAGTTATATCGAACTGGAGCATCACATTCCGTCTTTTAGATGCTGGACAATTCTCTTCTCCAATTCAAATTTGAACCGGGGCGCTCATTTCTATACCGGCTCCCCATGGCCTGTTGTTGCTACTTCTATCACTACTGCTATGTAGAGCAAAAGTAGACAACTCCATCTCCGAGTCCCCTTGAACCCCCTCCCTTTCCCTCCCACCCCACTGCCTCTCACACCGCCTTGCCCGCGGAATATCCACTCCACCTCCCTCCACCGCTTCTTCCCCGCTGTCCCTCTCCCATTGCCTCTTGCACCGCTGCATCTATGACAACTGCTTCCGGCACCTTTCGTATCTGCTATCGCCTCTCCCCCGCATCCCCCTCCCATTGCCTACCCAACAGCCTCGCTGACAGCTCCTTCTATTGCCGCTCCCACCCGCCTCTTGCATGGCTCACTATACCCCCTAATCTCGGCAGTGCTATTTGCCACAACCCCTCCTCCAACTCCTCCTCTATACACCTCCAGATCGCATTTCTGCCTGTACCCCCTTCCATTCTCCTACCACCTGCCCTACTGCCTCCTCTTTAGCCTCTTTGTAAGCCTCCTCTTATCACATCTCCTACCGCCTCTCCTACTCCCTTCCCTCTCCTACCTATCTTATGTCTTGTAGTGACAGCATATAGCAATAGTGATAACAGTGGTTTTTAGAACCATTGCGACTGCGACAGCATATTACAAGGCTAACAAGGCTCCAACCTCCGCCTCCTTATCTCCATCTCTCACATCCCCTGCCTCTCACATCCTCCGCCACTCACATCCCCCGCCTCTCACATCCCCCGCCTCTCACATCCCCCGCCTCTCACATCCCCCGCCTCTCACATCCCCTGCCTCTCACATCCTCCGCCACTCACATCCCCCGCCTCTCACATCCCCCGCCTCTCACATCCCCCGCCTCTCACATCCCCCGCCTCTCACATCCCCCGCCTCGCCGCTCGGCATCACCCTCTTGTTCTGTGCCTCTTCAGGTAGGTATAATGCATTATTCTGCTTGGTAGGTAGACTACACCCATGTGGTGCGTTTTTATACCTATGCCATCTTCGTTTTGAGTTATTTGTGGTACATGCAGAGTGTGGGTACACGGGGTTGTGGGAATCCAAGGGCTGTGGGTACACAGGGTTCCAGATAGACTCTATAACATGGTCAGCGGAGGAAAGCCTGACTCGGTTGCTGAGTGAATTCCAATGCAAAAGGGCTGTTCATCTTTAAAAACAAGGTAAATAATTGGGGGTCGAGGGTCCTAGATGGACCAGGTCTATAATATGGTTGGCGGAGAAAAACCTTGCTAAGATGGACTTTGAATTCCGAAGCAAGAAGTCTGCCTCCCCTTAAAAAAAATGCAGAATTAATGACTTGTGAATACATGTGGGCTGTGGTGCATGGGCGTTCGGTGCGGAGAGTGAGATCCTACTCATAATCCTTTTGTTCATTTTTCTTTTTAGCTTTTATATATGTTCTGGATTTGCGGTGTATCGTTTTGTCGGCAAGCCATGGCTGACTTGTTTATGTACGCTTTAGAATCCGTAATGACAGCGTAGGGGCGGAGGGAGGTAAGAGACTGGAAGAGCGCACGGGAAAAAATGTGGAAGTTACCGACAACGGCCGATGTGAGCGGTAGGGAGTGACATTTAACAGCCGCTCGACACAATGGGTCCTCTGCTAGGAGATGCGGGGAGGAACAGGCGGAGTGAAAAAGTGGGGTTCAGCTCAACCCTGTTGCTGGGTGTTGTACTCTACATGTAAAGCACAGAACATTTGCGAAGAATAAAATGTGTGTAGAAGAGAGTTGCATCGATGCTAGTGCAACTACTTACTCCCAATGATAAATTGCATACTATGTTGCCTTGACCCGCTCTATAGAACCAATGCACAAAAATGCCGAAGTAACAAAAATATGGACTGGAGCCATGGAAATATGAGAGAAACGACTCATCAGTTCCTCACATTTGCTATATCATGCAGCCTATTTGCATTGGTCCCCGATGGTATTTCTAGATGCTATAAAGTCGAAAAAGCGCAAACACGTCAACCACAGGTCAACAACGAAACAAACATAGGGTACAAATTTATTTCAAATCATAGATGAAACGAGAACAACTAGGCGCAAAGTTGAGGCCAACTCAAAGACAAAGCTGAATATTCGCCCCATTCAAAATCACCTGTGAGAAAAGCTGTCGGAGGAGAGGTAGATGGTGCAGCGCTGAGGAATGGAATGAGGGTAGTCTGGCATCGTTAAGTAATAAGATGAGTTGCATTACTCCGGTTTTTACAATAATGTTCTAGTTGGAACTGAGTCAAGCTGTTTTTAAGTTTTGCTGTGTGTACCTAAATTCTAGCATTTCCAATATGCTAATTACACGAAGGGGGCAGGGAAGCTTCGCGCAAGGTTTACCTCTGGTGTGGGGAAAGATAACAAAATGGGTAAGGGCAAAGCTTAGCACAGTGATCACGTGGAGATAAGGACGCCACGTGAGGTATTCCATAGTAAATGCGCTGTACTGTAGTTGATACAATCAATCTCTTTTCATCTTTTCTTTCACACCCGCATTTTCCGCATAAAAGTCATACATTCGCTCCGCTAGCTCCCACCGCTCCGGTCCATTGAGAGGCGGTAGTGGATATTATGTGTCATCTTACACAAGAGTTTTTAGATAGGACTTGTACAAAACAACACTTCTAATAGCTACCCCTAATTCCATTGGGAAACGGTTGGCTAACTTGTGCATTTTTGAATAAGGACTGTGGGAGGATACTTTCTCTCTTTTCTCTGAGGACAAAGTATTGTATGAAGAAAAGGAGGTTGTGAGAAGGGGGTAGAACTCCCGTCTTGCTTTGCTCTGGGTATTATATAGAAGGTACATTACGATTTTCATATTTGGTTCTTGTTCACGCACAATACTCCCGATTCCGTACACCTACATAATCTCACCGCTAGCAGACTTGCTACCGCCACAGACTGCGCAGCCACTCCAAATTCCTACGTACCACCTCCACCGCCACAGATTCTCCTTCGGCACCCCACAGGTATCCTCATCGCGCTTTCGGCGCTACACAGGTATAGTCCCACTCATCGCAAGCTCTTCCCCTCTCGCCGCCACACAGCCTCGGCTCCACGTAGGCCTCGTTGCTTCCTTCGGCCTTCTAGATGAGAGAGTCGTAGGCAAACATGACACCCCGAAGATGTCACTCTCGCTGGCACATTTGGAGGCTTGGCACTGGGTTGCCAGGCCGCAAGCGGATCCAAGTTCAAAGTGCTTTATCCCTTCGGCTCCACTGGTTATACAACACTTATACACTGCACGAGAGTGGGTATTTGCTTGTGGGCGCCAGAGGGGTTATTTCACACAGTTGAGATGATACAATTGTAGATGCTATAGATGTAGCATCTTCGCTTTTTTTTATGCTATATTTGGATTCAGCGCAGTCAATTTAGTCCATAATTAATTTATCGCACATATCCGCTAGATTGTGAGAGTTATCCATGTCGAAACAGCGAACTCGGTGGTGAAGCAGCTACGGGACTGCTGATGCCGAATGTTGCTGCAAAAGGCTTTTGCTGTGCAAGAAAGGCAAGGATGTATGAAGCGGCGATTAAAACAGCTCTGGTTACGAGACTACCCTGAGGCTCAACGAGTTAGCTTGCACCAGTCGAGATTGTGCTGCCGAATTGTGAACGGAACTAAGGAGGAGAACGGGTCTTCTATGCATAATCATACCGCTGACACAGAACACAATCGCACAATTTAGACCAAAAGGTAAGAACGTTTTGTTCCCGCAGTGCCTTAATTGGCTAGTTCTAGTAACCGAACCGCAGGATGGATCTTTAATCTATGATATACCCTGACGTGCCGCCTTGTTGTAAGCTCAAGTCCGTAACTCGAGAAAACAGCACACACACGTCATCAAGCTATAGTCAGCTAAAAAAGTTGACAGCTCCGCCTTCTCTGGACCCCACTCCATTCCCCCGCCCACACAGCACTTTCTAGCACGTCCTCAACGTTAAAGCTTCTCACTCGCACAACTGAAGAAAATATCTTGAATTATGTAGTAGACTTCGTATAGTATTGTTCACTCTTATGACTTGTGTATTCAATCTCCGATATGTGCTCCTAACATCCACCTATTTATAGACATGAGCTGCTAGCAAATTGTGCGAGTATTAAGGTTGCTCATTATCACAACACGTATCCACAACGTAGATTCCTCATCTCATGAAATAACCTTATACCATAATCTCGGTTCATAATCTCGGTTCATAGTCTCGGTTCTTGTGTGTCGCATAATCTTCAACAACAACAGACAACGTCCATCGCTAAGCTCTAGGTCAGTTTGAGCAGTGCATAAAACCCGCGCCTTTTCCCTACCCCATCATCCCACCACTCCGCCGTCCCACTGCCGCTTCGACAGCCCCTTCAACAGCCTCCTCCAGCAAACTCTCGGGCAGTCCTACAATTAGTTTTTCAGCGGCCACCCCCGCCAGCATCCCCACCCCTTCTTCTCCAGCAGTCGTTCATACAGCTTCTTCATCAGCAGCCACTCCAGCAGCCTCTCCGCCCCCCACTCCAGAAGCCTTTCTCGCGCTCCCTCCAGTAACTGCTCAAACAGCCACTCAAATAGCCTGTTCAATAACAACTTCAAATGCTCCTCCCATAGGTGCCTATTTTTTTCCCGGATAATGCAAATTACTCCTTGATAGGTTAACGACTCTCATGTCTCTTTATTTTTTCGTTTCATCTGACAGTTCATTGTTTCTGGATTTTTTGTTCCTCGTACCACATTGCATCTCCATCCTGAATATCAAGGGGTTGTGGGTGCATGGGGGATCTAGACGGGCCCAGGTCTAATTACATCAGCGGAAGAAGCCTGACTTGGTTGGTTATGGTTTTTAGAATCCATGACCTCTACAAATATTCCTTGCACCGGGGGGGGGTGAATCGGCTGCCGGATATACGTCAATGTGAAGAATTTGTGGGTGGTCTGCCTCAATGATACAGCAAACGCTAGCTATAGATACCTAATTTAGCAATGATTGGCTATAGATGCTCGAGTATATGCTAAGTCTATTTAAGCTGTCGGGACCAATTGTTGCTGTGTACGGCTGAGCTAACAGTGTGGTATCATACGAGAACATACAGTACCTTACCTGCAGGGGACTGCAGTAGTCTAGTTAGTAGGGCAGCTGGAACCCCGTCGACACCCCTGCTTGTGAATCTAGAGCGAATTTGAGGAATGAGGAAACTCGGGAGAGAGTGCCAATGTGCTTAGCGATACCCATGCGCCCATCATTACCCCAGCGGATTGTTAATGAAGTCCCCTGATCTCAAAATACTCAATGAATATTCCTTTTGAAGGAGTAGTTGAATTTTCTACAGAGTGCCGCGCCACTGCATGCCTAACACATCCAAAGCTCAGTACACAATGAGTGGGGCCTGCGGGATAGTATCATAAAACACAGAAAACATCTCTCATGTACATTCGTGACAATATGCACGGGGATCTGAGGGGTCAGTACTGTCTCGAGGTGGACGCCATTAAAAACTGGTGCAATGCACAATACAATATGGAATGCATTCCTGATTGGTTCTCAAAGTTGACCCCTGCTCACCGAAGTCACCACCTCGTATTTACAGATTGGTTTCTTTTTCAGTTCTTGAGCCTCTTATCGCTTGCGGGGTAGGGGTTATTTGACATTTTGAGCAAGAGAACTCCAAAAATCGAAAGCTCATCAGAAGAACTAGTTCCGCTATTATCAAAACGATCTGAACCTGTACATCCAAACTCCAGATCCTCTTTGCAGTACTTTTAAACCACACCAGCTGAATATCCAATCCCATTAACATGGACGCTGTAGGACTTGCATTCGGTATTATACCAGCAGCCGTCAAACTGGTTCAATATCTCCAGAACGTCAAAGATGCTCCAGCATCCTGCCAAGAACTTATTGAACAGTTCAACTTATATATACAATATGCACAGCAGGTAGCTGACAGAAAGCAAAACAACAAAATTCCAAACGAAGTGCAGAAGAGCCTTGAGCCGCAGCACCTTGTCCTCCAGAAGCTAAATGCAATTCTTCAAGATCCAAAGCTACAGAATCTCCTAAACAAGCCGGAAATTATTGTTGAGGCTCAAAGTTCGACAATTGTGGAGAGTCAAGCTACCATCACAATTTCCGATGCAAGTTCCATTATATCTACCGATGGGTCGATTTCCGGAGGCCTCACTGCCAATGCAACCTCTGGGAAAGCGTCTACCAATGCTAGTGTCAAGAGGCAGCGAAAGAGAGATATTTTCAAGAAATTTATCCCATCGCGGGCCTCAACCCCCATGACTACTGGTGGTAAAATTTCTCAACCTTACCTGAGTTCTCCCACTGGTTTCAATCCGGCGCAATTCGAACCTGGTTCGGAGGGCTCTCTGGCTTTTTCTACTACCACTTCCGCCGCTGCGGAAAAATCGACTACCATCAGAACACTGGTCGATCGATTGGTTTGGCCATTCCAAGAGGATGAATTCAAAGAAATTTCACAGTCTCTTGAAACGATCACGAACATTCTGCACAAGATGCTGCAGCTTGAGATCAGGTAATCCACTTTGAAACGAGCCATTTATATGCTGTTTATGGACAGTTCTGCTAATATGCACCTAAAATTGTAGGGAAGTTGTATTGGACTCTCAGGTTAAAATGACTGATGTTAGCAACGATGTAGCAGAAGTGAAGTATGTTTCCTCTCCTTAATACAGCCTGCCTCTATGGAAAATGTGACACGTTTCTCGAGTTGAGTTCCGTTTCTATAGGTAGCAAAACACTTGCTAATAGTGGTAATCTATACATTTGGATTGCTGTGGTACAAACTAGAGCTATTGCAGTTAGCAAGCATGAAGGTACGATAGAACACTGGAAGACCAAGAGGATTATCCTGACATTCAAGTTAAGTAACTAAACTCATTTTATTTGAACAGATGATGCCAGAGAAAACGCATATAAACGGCTGTCGCCATTGACATTTTGGAGCACGCAAGATAATGTTTATGGGAAGGTCGAGCATGGTACTGGAACGTGGCTCCTGGAGGATGAAAAATTTGCCAAATGGCTACGAGGGGAGTCGAGGGCACTGTTTTGTTATGGAATGCGTTAGTCTTCTATTGTTCGAGGTGCCAAAGCAGAGGAAACAGCTAACATTCAAAACTATAGCTGGTGCAGGAAAGACTACACTCACGTATCTCCCCTTCAACAAGGCTTCTTTGCTTTGCCACCTACTAAGCAAAACCTTTTAGGTCTCTTGTCATTCAGCATTTGAACGATAACTATGGCATCAATGAAGCAATAGGCAAGGAGCAGGTTGGAATTGCATTCTTGTATTGTAACTATGGCGACCAACAAGTGCAGACTCTGCAGAACCTCCTTGGAAGCATTTTGCGCCAACTGGAAAAGCAATGCTATATTACACCTGATATCAGCAAGCTTTACACTGAATATTGGAAGAAAGAGGAACGCTATTTGCCTGTCAACGAGATTATGGAGCGGGTCAAAAAATGTGCTTCAGCTCTGGAGAGAATCTTTCTTGTAGTTGATGCTTTAGATGAATGCCTTTCTCAACGTGACCTATTGCGCATCCACTTGTTTAATCTTATCCAGTGTGCTGGCAATGTGCAGCTTTTCGCAACATCTCGACCTGATCCTAGTACTGTTAATTTCTTTATGGAAAAGGGGTACTCAAGCTTGGAAATAACAGCCAAAGACAGTGATATCAGGATATATCTTGAGGCAAGAATAGAACAGTTTGCAAAAACGGGTGAAAATCTTTACCGCCTCATCGGTGCTAATGCTGAACTTCGGAACGAGGTAATTAATAGGATTTCACAACAGGCAAATGGAATGTAAGTATTATTCTGTTGAAAATAATTCTTTTCTCTAACTAACATTTGCACGCACTTGTGGAGGTTCTTGATTGCTCAACTTCACATAGCCTCCATTGCCAACACTCCGAACCGCAAAAAGCTTAAGCTGGCTTTAGGTAATCTTCCTAAAGGTTTGGACAGTACCTATCATGATGCAATTCAGCGAATTCAAGAGCGCAATGTGGAGTCCTGGGAAATAATTCAGAAAGCTCTCATGCTAGTCACGTTTACCTTGGACTGGTTAGAGCCTGATGCACTTTTGGATGCAATTGCTACGCATGAGGACACTGGCTTTGACAGGGATGATAGAGTGGATACAGCATACTTGCTTTCTAACTGTGGAGGTTTGCTGATTGAGGAAGAGTTGAAAGATAACCTGCAGAGTAAGGGGTGAGTAATATTCATTGTCTTAGATAGGAATCGACATTGACCGAACTCTGCTCTTGTTAGAAATAAATTTATCATCCGTTTCATTCATCAAAGTGCTAAAGAGTTCTTTGAGAAGAATCCAACTCTATTATTTCCAAGCACTAATAACTCAAGTTCACTCACCATTTTAACTGCTGAAGCACACTCCATCATTACACATGTGTGTCTAGAGTACCTAACAACAGACCGAGGTGATGCATATCAGAATGCTCAGTTGGATGGCAAGAACCTGAGCTGTGATTTCCCTTTCTTACGGTACTCCTTTTGCCATTGGGGAATCCATGCCTCTAAAGCTTTGAAGGATCGAATCCAAAGTAAACTATTCCAGTACTTCGAGCATGAGCAGGATGCAGGGTCCTCGAATGGCCACCACCACTACCAGGCATTTGATACGCACTGGGAGTTTGATAGGTCTCCATCGATGTTTCATTGGGTCTCAGATCAGTATATCCATGCAGCCTCTGGGTGTGGGTCGATCTTTGTGGCATCAGTGGTATTTGATTTGAGGGTGTTAGTTGAGGGATACGTTCTGCAGAATCCAAACTTCATTCCAACTCTACCAAAACCCTTCCTTGGAATCTGTTTGACAGCGGCAGCATGGAGTGGAAATATAGACCTCTTCAGACGACTTTGGATTAGGGCCGGTGATATCAATATAAATGCCACCGATCATGATGCCGTTGGCTTATGTATAAGTGCTATCACTCCTGTATGGGCAGCAGCATATAATGGGCATAGCAAGGTAGTTGAGCTGCTGCTGGTGAATTCGGATGACAGGGTCAACGTCAATATAGCTACTACAAGTGGCGTGACACCACTGTATGTAGCTGCTTGGAATGGACATCACAAGGTGGTTGAGCTGCTGCTGGCGAATACCAAGGCCGATGTCAATATGGCTAACAAAAATGGTCTTACACCACTGAATGTTGCAGCTTTCCATGGGCGTGAAAAGGTGGTCGAGCTGCTGCTGGCGCATCCCAAGGTCGATGTCAATGTAGCCAGCAACAGTGGCTGGACACCACTGAATGTCTCAGCTAACAATGGGCATGGCAAGCTGGTCGAGCTGCTGCTGGCGAATACCAAGGTCGATGTCAATATGGCTAACAAAGGTGGCGTGACACCACTGAATAGTGCAGCTAACAACGGGCATGGCAAGGTGGTCGAGCTGCTGCTGGCGAATCCCAAGGTCGATGTCAATATTGCTAACCAAAACGGCTTTACACCACTGAATTGTGCAGCTACCAACAGGCATGGCAAGGTGGTCGAGCTGCTGCTTGCGCATACCAAGGTCGATGTCAATATGGCTAATGAAAACGGCTTTACACCACTGAATAGTGCAGCTAACAATGGGCATGGCAAGGTGGTCGAGCTGCTGCTGGCGCATACCAAGGTCGATGTCAATATGGCTAATGAAAACGGCTTTACACCACTGAATAGTGCAGCTAACAATGGGCATGGCAAGGTGGTCGAGCTGCTGCTGGCGAATACCAAGGTCGATGTCAATATAGCCGACGAAATTGGCTGGACACCACTCAATAATGCAGCTAACAACGGGCATGGCAAGGTGGTCGAGCTGCTGCTGGGGAATACCAAGGTCGATGTCAATATAGCCACCAACAATGGCTGGACACCACTCAATAGTGCAGCTGATGAAGGGCATGAAAAGGTGGTCGAGCTGCTGCTGGCGCATCCCAAGGTCGATGTCAATATAGCCGACGAAATTGGCTGGACACCACTGAATGTCGCCGCTAGCAATGGGCATGGCAAGGTGGTCGAGCTGCTGCTGGCGAATACCAAGGTTGATGTCAATATAGCTAACAAACACGGCTTTACACCACTGAATAGTGCAGCTGACAAAGGGCATGGCAAGGTGGTCGAGCTGCTGCTGGCGAATACCAAGGTCGATGTCAATATAGCTGACGAAATTGGCTGGACGCCACTCAATAATGCAGCTAACAACGGGAATGACAAGATGGTCGAGCTGCTGCTGGCGAATACGAAGGTCGATGTCAATATGGCTGAGGAAATTGGCTGGACACCACTGCATTGTGCAGCTAACAACGGGAATGACAAGGTGGTCGAGCTGCTGCTGGCGAATACCAAGGTCGATGTCAATATGGGTACCATAAATGGCTGGACACCACTGAATAATGCAGCTAACAATGGGCATGACAAGGTGGTCGAGCTGCTGCTGGCGAATACCAAGGTCGATGTCAATATAGCTAACGAAAATGGCATTACACCACTGAATAATGCAGCTAACAACGGGAATGACAAGGTAGTCGAGCTGCTGCTGGCGAATACCAAGGTCGATGTCAATATGCCTAACAAAAACGGCTTTACACCACTGAATAGTGCAGCTAACAATGGGCATGACAAGGTGGTCGAGTTGCTGCTGGCGAATACCAAGGTCGACGTGAATACGGGTACCAAAAACGGCTGGACACCACTGCATCACGCAGCTCATGAAGGGCATGACAAGGCTGTTGAGCTGCTGCTTGCAGACAGTAGGATTAATGTTAACTGTGGTGATACAGATGGTGACACCCCGCTGCATATAACAGCTTACCATGGGCTCACCCACATAGCAAAGCAACTTCTTGCACATGACAAAATCGACTCTACCCAGGCCAATGCCGCTTCTGAGACTGCCATAGATATTGCCACCAAGCGTGGGCACCATGAAATTGTCACAATGTTACGTTCAAAACTCGAAAACGACAACGAGGCATAGCCGATGCTAGTCTCCATCCCTTGGCTCTCTATCCCTCTGCTCTTCACGTTGACTTCAATCCTTATGTTTTGTACTTTGTTTCATTTCTGTTGGCAAGGAAGTTGTGACAGAGCGGGCGTTCTCCGGGTATGTGCTTCGAAGTAGGATTTGATTTTCAACATTGGATCTATGTTCTATGTATTCATCAATCATTTTCAGAAAGCTTTTTTTTTTCTCTACGTCACTAGCATTTATAAATTTTGGGTATTTAGCAAGCGATAGAGGCAACCCACGTGGACGTTTTTCACCATTTTCACCAGCTCATCTCGTTGTTCACTGTTTCTCCTGTTATTCTCTTGAGTTGCCGTTTTGTTGATTGTTCCGCATTGACTTATTGCTTCTGACTGTTTTGTATTTTACATTTCCCATAGAAAGCCACAAAGAACTGAACCCTCCTTGTCGTTCACCAACTCGTTTGCTCCACTTGTTTCTCCTCTCCACTTCCTAGTATAGTACCCATTGTGTCGAGTAGCTGTTGAAACTATTCGTCTCATAAAATTTGTCGTCCGTATTCCTCATCTTTTCCACCTGCTGTGACGTGTTATCTTGTACGTAACCTACCTCTGGGGAAAATTACCCATGACATACCGAATCTCAGAGCTGATAGTTATGATGCACTAGCTACAGTCGGTCTCTTGATTGTCTTCCTACTGGAATGGGTGTTTGGCTTACGGAAATATTACGCACGGAGTGACATGGCTTTGCTTCATTGTGTTTGACTCTCCTATGTTTACGTTTATCCACAGATTTGCAGCCAGGTCCCTACTGTTTTATGTCCTCATCCAGTATGTACTCCTCGCTTTGGTGTGGCAAGCAGACGTACCTCAATCTTCGCCGCTTCGTCAGCAGTCATTTCCCTCAATGCCCCCTGTGCCCTCACTGCCCTACATGCGTGGCGATTGCTGCTCCCCTCAGCCGGTCTGGCTCCCTGCATGCTACCTAGACCCCGCCTCTTGACAGGCTGTGGCCCGGTAGGTTTGAGGTGGAACAAGTGCAGTCGGAGATACCTTGTGAAGGCGTCAGCACCAGGTCAGAACTCCGTGAGTTACGCGTCGGCACACAAGGTCAAGGCTCTGAGGGAACCTTGAAATACGCGGTCTGGACGGTACGCACATACATCAATGACATCTTTTTTACCTGAAATGTCTGCCCTACCATGGCGAACAGCTGCAAGCAGGGTTACCTGAAATATTAAAAAAAAAAAAAAAAAAAAAAAAAAAAAAAAGCTTACATCAACTACATAATAGCTATATTTGTTTAATAATACTAGTGGCAGAATAGAATACACATCAGGTTCTATATATGGGATATTCAAAGATATACAGTAGAGTTATAGGGCTACTCATGAGTACTTAGGTAAGTGACAGCATGGAGATATAATGAAGGTGTGAATGATGCATATACAATCTCGTAAGCATGAATATACAAGATGGAAAGTTTTAAGTATTGCCATCTTCAGCACTTTATATGTGAACTGATATAGAGTTCTCTCGCTGCCATATCACCTCTTCTGTCCAAATCTGGTTCTTTGTTCGACGTGGTTTTGCCCCTCGATACATAGATATCAAACAAACTACCAGGCCTGTTTTGGGCATCTCGTTCTGACTTGTAGCAAATAGATCCTTCCACGTGTATAGCAGTCGATTCGTGCACATCTTCTCATCAAGATTAGGAGAAGGAATGAAAGAAGAAGAGAATGGAAGGGACGAAACGATTGAGAAGGGGATTAGGAGAGGAAGAGTCGAACAGGGTGAGAGGTCTCTTTTTTTTTTTATATATATCTTTACTCGCATGCCACCCTGTAGGGTGAGAGGTCAATTGAAAGAGGTTGAAGAAGATAATAGAGAATGCCGAAATTCTATGGGAGGAGTGGATATACCAGAGAAGAAAAGATCGGCATAAGGAACGAATGTGAGAGATGCAACTGTGTCTGGAGAAGAAAGGGGGCGGTTCGTGTCGTTGCACAGACAGTTGAGCCTGGTGAGGAGGTGTTATCGAGGGGGTGAGCAGAGCATGCAGGGCCCAGGATGGGGAAGGCCCATTATTGAAGTGGCTTTATGAATGAGGAAGAGGACGCACTCGGGTGGAAAGAAAGAGAAGGGTTTCCCGATAAGAGAAGGCCTCAAGAGTTTCGGCGGGAGCTGGATTGATCCAATCAAAAGATGGTTGATGAATGTGAAGATCGAATCGCACCTGAAGGTCCATTGCTTATCTCTTTTCACAGTACTTACCTTCAAAAATAAAATAAAAAATAAAAGGAAATTCATGTACGAGGCCAACTTTAAAAATACAATTACAAGAAGAAGCACAGCAGACACAGGAAGAAGCAATGACCGACACCATTAACTCATGGACAAAGTATAATGAGCAACAAGAAGTCGACCAACGGCACAATAAAAATAAAAAAATAAAAAAAATAAAAAAAATAAAAATAAAAACATAAGCTAATCAATCAGTGTCATCAAAGACTGCATTGTCCCCCGACTCGTCAGTCAGGAATTCCTTCGTCGCAATATATTTTGGCGTCCTCAATTTAGCTGAATCGCTCCTGCGGCGATTCCTTGCCAAATGTATAATGGAGTCTAAACCAACCTGAACGCGTTCCTCCACTCGCCGTATACAAGCCTGGGGGGCACCAGATGGTGCCCGCCAGGTTGATGGCACCTTCCTATCACACCCAGATGTTAGGTAAACGGGACGAGTATAGTGTTCAGAGTCATTGGAATTTAGCGCTAAAAGGACTTCATGGCAAAGGAGACAGCTTTGTTTAGAGACCCCAATTTTGATATGAGGTGTATTAGTAAAGTTCTTGTCCACGAGTAGAGTTCGGATATGCATAGCTACACTGCATTCACAGTGGACTGACTCCTCGAGTGTAGATATGGAGGTATAAGGAGGCTCTACTTCTGTTAGAGATCTACAGTAATGTCGGAGTGTCGGAGGTGTCGGATATCAGAGAGGTCCGTGATAAAGGGTGGTAAGGGCCCGAGAGCAACCTCATGCTCTATGTATATAGGTGTATTACTTTGGCTACTCTCTCTACGAAGGAATAACAATCATCTCTTTCTACCCAAAGCTCAACAACTTCGGGCAATCCATTGAATGTGGGGAATTGAGCCCGGAGGGCTGAGCGGGTGATTGGAACCCCGAGATCTAGGAACCTGGATTTCAACCTCGTGTTGAGCAACCCTAAGTATAGCAATTGCCAACCACTGCCGCCAAGATTAACCAACCAAACAAGAAACAATACAGATCTTATCCCTCAAGGGTATATGCATCAGTCATTCACGAGAGTGATCATGATCGCGATTTGCATCACCCTATAACAAGGTAGAGTGTAAAGTTCATAATAGTATATATTTATTGAGTCTATACTGATTGAGTTTAGCAGAGCGTAGCTTTTGTAATACCATGAGCGTACTCCTGACATAAATGAGTCTAAATTCACCGTCTGAGCGAATTAAAGTTAAAGTTCGGTCAGAACCTTGATTTACTTCCCGTGGAACTCTTTTTGAACTCTTTCCTGATGCCTGAAAGAATTATGATGTTTGACTTTGTCTGTAGCATTTTGAAATGCCCATTTGATAGCACAGACATCTCGCCATAGCCCAATGGGCGGCATGCGAGTAATGATACAAAAAAAAAAAAAATAGCACAGACATATCACGGTGAAAACACTGTTGCCGAGGATTGGTAGAATATGACCATTGCCAGAAAATATCGTCATGACTTTTAAAGGAATAACACTAGTACTGACGGGAATAAAAGTCGGACATGGCAAGGAATGCAGCGCCGATATTGGATGACAGGTCATTAGCAAAAAAGAAAATAAATAAATAAATATGAAATAAAATCATTAGGAGGACAGGAACATCGAAGATTGAGGAAATATTACAAATCACTACGCTATATGATGAACAAAACAGTGTCAACACCATTAGACTTATCACTCATGCAATACCAATTCCCATGACCTTTCTTCACTGCAATATCCTAGCCCGTACAACTCCAAAAGACCCAGCATATCCACCCGACCAATTCGAATAAATGTTACCTCCAAGTCGACTAATGATCTCAGTTTAAAATCTGTATGCACCGGCAGGATTATAGGGATCATTCATGGTGCGGGGGGGGGTTCACTGGCAGCGGTCGACCTGGAAAACCTCTTCTCACCATGAGGGTGGAGACGCGACTCTTCGCGGTACTTCTGAGCCACCCACGCCTGGAGGAGCATAGTGAAGAAGAACAGGATCCTATAGAAGTTCAGTAGGGATGTGCATGACCAAGCAGGGTAAAGATGCGTACAATTGGATAATGATTAATGCAGCCAACAACTTCACCAACCCATTATTCCTGGACCGATGCGGACTCATCCCCGCACTTAACCTCCCCGCCGTCAATTTTTGCCATAGCAGATTCCTGTTCCCGTTGACATGATAATCAAACCTATTCAACCCCGCGCTCGTCAAGTACCCCACCCATAAACAAAAGTCGAGGAACGCCGACAAAAGTTGCATCGGATAGTTTATGAAATATAGAGCCACAATCGAGAACGACGTAAATATAATTGCTAAAATGGAAAATATGAGGGGAACGACGACCTCCCGAGGTCCGTGGGAACCAAAATCCCGAAATTGGTCAACCATGTAGGCAGTAATCGCCATAATGATCACGGCAAATGACCATTGTAGAAAGCGGGTTAGCCAAATGGTAGTTTTTGCAAACGTTGCAACCATTGTGAAGCAGCAATATTCGTATCGGTATCTCTATTGGCTGTTGACAAGTGCGGCGGTATGCTTTCGATGCAAATTTTTGAGAATAGGTGTGGAGAAGCCTTTGTATACCAGAAGAATGGGCAGTCCCGAACAGAGGTTGGTATTGCAATCACCAGCAAGTTGCATCTTCGCTAGGTGATGTGGGAGCTTTCCAGTTTATATCACCACTATAAAAAGCCCGATACCACAACTATATGTCATAGCACTTAACGCAAATAGTTGTCCTACATTGCTCAACCTTATTTCCGGGCCAAATGATCTCAAGCCGTTTGTTACCTCAACGTCGACCATCAGGCCAGCAACGTGGCTCACCAAATCGGCAAAGACGAGCCACTAGACGCTACTTTCCCAAAGAAATGTGGTGCGATTTGTCGACAAAGATCACCAAGGGCGTGCGAACTTAACGGCTCAACGCCATGGCGTATTCTGATTAGTACCGGAATTTGTAATCTATGAGATCATAATCACGAAACTATTTTAACGAGGCCGCGGTGCGCACCACACTTAAATGGATTGCGGGGAAGTACAACCCACGAGAGGGCACTAATGAAAACGGACGCCGATTCGGCGTTTACCTGCTAGCTCTGATATAGTTTAGTTGACACTAGTTTGAGTGCTTGCATTGACCGATCAACAAGTGGTTGCTTGTGTAATAACTTCATCTCTATGAACTTCCTGGCATCTTAATTAATGTGGAATTTCATTTCTTGAGATATCGTGCTCTATTTGCGTGGTCTTGCCAGGGTAACCAATGACGTCAAGGGAAATTTTTCAGAAATAGTTTGAAATTTTTAGGCTCATGCCAAGCCTCAGAATTCCAGCGTTTGGAATACGTTTAGCCTGTATGGTATTACTTACCATTGGCAAAAAAAGCCGACCAGTAGTCACTCAAGATCCTGCGTTGTGTTTCCTCCCACATTAAAACAAGTCATGCGGGTACTCGAGTACTCAAACACATGTATATATAGGCTCTTGCAAAGCATTGATATCTCCAGCCTGGTTACGGTAGCATCGTACCCAGACTATGATTGCGCTACCTTTCGCAACAACAGCTGATACAGGACGTCTCCGCAAATTATAAAAAATTAGCACAAGACAGAAAGCATCGACTATGTAATTCAGTCCCGGCGCTAGATCGCATGGTTAAAATCGATTCCAAAGGCCCGATATCGTCATGTGCATGTCGTGCCTTAGTAACCTTCATCATTCAGAATTAACACAAGGTCCCACCCATAGCTAGATGCGCTAGATAACTGTGCACTATCTGAATATAGAGGAAATGTCTATGCTGCTGCTCTATTCTCAGTTCCTGGATCTGTGCTAGGGGACTTGTGTGCAACGGCATTTAGGTTCCAGAAATGCATCTGGTTCAAGGCATGCGGGCGAATATATGGGTATAATTACATCACCACACAATTGCACCTTGATAGTGGTGCCTTATCACAAACTGGTTTTGGGAATCACCAGGTCCCAATGGTTCTGGTGCCAAGGGCAATGACCCCTGTGCAGCTACCTGGCGCTGTCGCTGAGGGAGGCGTTACAGCACCGAAAGATATCTGAAGCCGTACACCACATCTGACGAAATTACAGGTCACCACCATATGCATGAAAACGCCGGTCGCAAAAACCACCAACAGTTCAATCATTGGCAAAAAGCTGGAAGGCAAAAAACTAGTGTTTACGGTCCTAGGAAGGCTCGAACTTCCGACCTCCCGGTGCCTTATTGCCTTGTCAGATGACAACACTATAACAGCCGGACGCGCTAACCAATTGCGCCATAAGACCTATGATTGGGTGGCAGGGATAAAGTTTTACTATATCAATTACATGCAGCCTATGTAGAGTAACTGATGCTTCAACAGACACCACCTTTTTTTTTTTTTTCTTTTTTGGGTCACGTAACCCCTACCGGTCCACGGCAGGAGCTCATATACCCTTGAGGCTCTACCTAGCTACACGCTCTACGCACACACCCAACATAACCTCCAGCCCCTCGGCTTCCCAGATCAAGGTCCTCCACCGGCTCACCGTCTATGCCCCCCTGCGTCCACCTATCTCCTCTCAGTCCTCCCAGCATTGCCAGGTAACTTGCACCCCATCCTTGTCCTTTGTAAGGGATAAGAGCGGTTGCCGACTTGGCATACCGATCTCGGGTCCTAGGTACTAGCCACTTCGGCAATAGAGAAAGCGTGAATGAAAGAATGAACTGTTGTGGCCTGGAGTATATATCCTCTTCTCAAATGGGTTGCATGGTGAGGAGCCATCGACAGGTCCAGGTATTTGTAAAAAAAAAAAAAAAAAACGAAAAAGGAAACAAACGCTAAAATGATTAAGTAAGACAGCATACACACATATACACTTTTGTATGAATTATCACCAGAACGATAACCTGAACCTGAGAGAAAACAAGAGAGAAGCATAAGATGCTCAACACACGACAAACGGTCGTCTTGTCTAACTCTTTGGCATGATCCTTATGTTAGCACGTGTCTGATCGCTTCGCCATGAGTCATATATAGTCGATCGCCTACTATGCTGATCCGTCGTTCGGTAGCTCGACTTGGCTTAGCCGTCATCACATCCTTCTCTGGGGCCACTCCAGCTCAGCGCACCTGAACACGACGTGCTCAGTCCTCCACTCATCACACCTGCTCACCATTGAAATTCCTCCTCCAGATGCTCCCATCGAGGATTGGCTGGATCTAAACCTTCGTAATTATTAGTAGCAATAATAATAATGCTGTTAGGATCTTGAGCAGGATTGTTGGGATTATTTAAGCCTTTACTAGTAGATAAGTTTTTGAATTCTTCTCAACCATTTTTCTTATTTTCACAGTCCGTAGCCAGGTGTAGTTGGTGAGGGCCGCCCTACCCCACCCCCACCGAATCTGGCTCGTTCATTCTCCTCTGTTCTCCTCCAGACTAAATGTTGATGCAGCCCACCCTCCGCAGCAGTCTATCATACTTCCTGCATTTGGCGCCCTTTTTCACCTTCTCATTCGTCTTCTCGTTGCCCTCTATCCCAACGTGCGCCTTGCCCCATGCGAGCTTCACGGGCCCGACATCGCTGATCCTCCACTGCATTTCTGCACCAGCTCCACCATGCATGCCAAATCCGCAGTCCTCGCCTTGCCGGCTCATCCTGCTCTCCTGACTGCATTGATTGCCAACTGAGAGTCTGCATGCAGCAGCACCTTCAATCTGCCATCAATGGCTTCAAGCGCACCCCTCATGCCCGAAACCTTGCTGTCCCACGCAGTAACTTCTCTTTTGAAAAAAAAAAAAACGCATACTACCCAATGGACTATGGCGAGAATAATGACCAAGGAGATAACAGCATAAAATCAAACAGACACAAACACAAGGTGGGGGACCCAGGATCCTCACTAGCGAAGTAGGTGGAGGTAAACAAAATGAAAGTAAAACACACTAACCAACAGCAACCAGAGTGATGTCAGTGGATCTCTCCGCATTACAGGCAGAAATGAAAACAAACCAGTGTCAAACATTGAGATACAGATACCCTATCTTATTCATACAAACACGAACGGTGCCAGCTTTGACCCAATCTGCCCTCACTGGTGCTTGAAGGTCCGCCTTGGTCTCTGTATGTACAACTGAACTCGTGTCCCTTAGTAAAGTTGACTTCTTTCTCAACCAACAAATCCCCACCATCTTTCCTATTTGCTTGTTCGCAGCCTGCGGCAGGTTTTGTGCGAACCCTGAAATTTGCTGGTAACTTAACTAGTAATCATGCTAAAACCGTGAAAGTGCGTGAGGTTTTGCAAGTTAGCCTGAAAACTCAGGAATTAGCTACTGGTATGCTACAAACGTTGTGATGTAGGTGTGGTGTACTAGTCACAGAATTGACAACTGGAGGTTGAGGGGCCTGTGGAGTGCACCACGACATCGTACTGGGATAGAATTCTCTTGAGTAGGTAGAGGAGTGCTTTGGCTCATTTATCACGTTTATTGGATGAAAATATCTTGAGAATTGCGTGTTGTGGGAATTTTACAGTCTTAAGGGTCAGCTTTCCGGATTTCCGAAGAGAAACTTTCAGGACTTGGCAATAATAAACACATTGTTCTAAGGCAACATATTTTTTTTCCGAATCCTGAAAAGTTCGGGGTTTGTACTGTACAACCTCTCTAATTCCAGATGTTTCCTAACTTCTTTTTTAAGCCACCCCAAGTACCACAAGTGCCTGCCCATGCCTCTGGATGCTAGAGTTGGTGCTGGAGCCAGGCGAAGGTGTTGTAGGAAGGAGAGAGGAGGAGCCAGGTGAGAGAGCTGTAGGCTCTTACCTCGCCATAGCCCTTAGGGCGGCATGCGAGTACTGATATAAAAAAAAAGAGCTGTAGGCTTGGGAGGAGGGAAATGGTCAAGGGATCGGGCGGGGTGTAGGGGGGTGTTGTATCGATGGTCTAATCATGGCACCTCATGCGGATGGACTGTGCAACCGGCGGGTAGTTAAGCGAATGGATCGCGGTACCGGCGGTAGTTGTATTGTTTCTATCCTGCTCATATCCCTGTTTTTGGAAGATCGTCGGAAGGATATATATAAGGTGGCTGGTCCTGTACTTAGTTCCTGATCATTATCATTCATGGAATCGTCTATTCTTCTCCGCTCGAACGCCGGATTCTTGCCTGGAGGACATGATCCGATCCCGCCATCTTCCTCGCTGCTTGTTTGTCCAATTGTTTCTTCCTCGGCATTTGTTTTCGCTTTTCCGACGCTCGGGATGTATTGAGAGATTGTGTTTTGTACCTAGTTCCACTGAATGTAGCACTGTGACAGAGGTTGTTGGTTCCTGTAGGGGCTCCGGAGATGGTTAATGGGTTCCTCTGAATGTAGAACCGTGATGGAGGTTGTAAGTGGTGCTTCAGGCCGAACAAGCCCTCCTTCCCGATTGCATCCCCTCCCAACGTAATGATCAAGCTTGATCCTATCTTGTGCTTTCCTTCGCTTCCCACACTCTATCCAAGATTCTTCCCATTGCAATCTCAAATCCACATAATTCCTTCATAGCTTCAAACCGAATGTTCCCAATCTTTTTTTTTTTTTTTTTTTTTTTTGGTCACGTGACCCCGCATGCAGCTGTCCGCCATGGCAGGGCAATGTTCCAACCTGGCTGCTGGGTGCTGGAGGCGATTCGCCTTCTTTTTCCCTTTCGGCATTCTGATTGGCTCGATACCTGGTATTTAAGCCCGCCTATTGGCGCTTGGTGCACGGTTAATGTGTTGGCGATGGATGTCAGTGCTGAAAACTCCTCCATATTTCACCCTGAGGGGAAAACTTGAGGACTAGGTTGTGTTGGAATAAAACTTAGACCAAAGACTAGCTTGTGGGAGCGTTCCATCTATGCCAGTTTGGCAAGTCGGGGCGTTGTGGCTGCGGAGTTGCTTCCAATAGCTCGTCCTGTCGACGTGGTTTCCATGCCGCTTTGGTGCCACCTCACCAGGACCCTTCTGACTCTCCTGCTACCACCTGCCCTAAGCACCATCCACCTCCAACTCCTTCCTGACTGCGACTGCTATCTGTGAATATGGCAACCGAATTGCCCTTCCCCTCACTGATGGCCTTTCGTCACTTGACTGGGGCATCTTCTTTTCCCAGCGTGAGCTCAATGGCCTCAACCTCTGCCCCAATGTGGTTCTACATCTTGCCCTCAGGGGACTTTCGCCTCCTCGTCTACCTGGAGTGTGCTGACAATCCTTTGGCCTACTGATTCGAGGCCGTCTGCCTTCTCCATAGCGTGCCCTTGGCTAAACTCTCTCAAGTCCTTCAACTTTCCCAACTTCCGGGTCCGGGTCTGCAACCTCAACTCCGCTGAATCTCAGGCCATAGGTCTCCCATTCCTGCTTGTGAAATTGGACGGAGGGGCCACAATAGGTGGAGGGAGGATGTCAAGAGGCTTCAGGATCAGGCCCTAGTACAGGGTGGTCCAGGGAGCCGAGAATGTGAAAAGGAGTACAGAGGAATAGGCTCAGAGATGTGTGTATTCGATTCTAATGATCAATGAAGAACGGGGCTTCCAGAGCCCATATATATACAAAAACTCTATAACACGAAGTTGCATACAAAACCAGTGAACAGAACAGCTAAGTATTTGGACTGCCTAATATGGAATACTCAGTCCGGAGTGTTTGGGCCATCGCGGATGTTCGGAGTGCTTAGGCCATCGCGGATGTTCGGAGTGCTTAGGCCATCGCGGATGTTCGGAGTGCTTAGGCCATCGCGGATGTTCGGATGTTTTACACACTCGGACTGTTTCGCTCGGACTGTTTCGCTCGGACTGTTTCGCGTGTGTTCGGCTCATGGTTTCTAACAGAGAAGGTCGAGGCAATCACAGCCGTGCAACGTGTGGCCACGGTCCTGCACCAGAGCCAAGTGAGGTACACACTAAGGTCGATAAGGGCCACTGCTCCCACCATGCCTATGTTCGCCCTCCGGCAGGAGACTGGACTGATACCCCAACTGAAAGTTTCCTAACCCAGAAAGAGACCTTGCCCTGTTGGTCAGCTGGATGTGGGGTTACGTGATAATAAAAGAAAAAAAGAAAAAAAAAAAAAGCACAGAAACAGCTCCTGAGAGCTTTCTAGCTTTGTCGATGCGACTCCGCCAGTAGTGATCAAACTCGAGAATATTTTTGCAGATCACTCCCAGCCACTTACTACGCTCGACATCTGCCGACTTTCTTGTCTTATTCCCAATGGCTACTGTAACACTGCCTCCTTCGAGGCCTCCAGCAGCAGTCCGTGGGGCAACCTCTCTGATCGCCCCTGCTATTCTATTGCCAGTCGTCTTCGCGTCCTTTCCGCCCTAGCTCCCAGTCAAGAACCATGCAGTTCATGTCATCCATAGACGAGGGAAGCTCCACTTCAGTCTCTCACCGCCTTGGCCACGTTCTGTTCCATCTCCAGAATCAGTGCCATATAGATCAAGAAAGCCACCAAGGATACTGTAATGGCGAGCCCAGTGGCATGTCCACGTTTAGATCTGCCGCTGCCCCTCCCTTGTCCATCCCATTCATTTCGAACTCGCGTCTTTCTAAAGAAGGTTTCCAATGGCACCAACCATTTCTCGACTGAGGAGCCCTGTACTCGCTTCTTCACGACGTCTCATCGTAGGTTTCCAAAACATTGACAACTTCCATGATCCACAAGAAAGAACAGATGACTGGGTAGCAGAGGCAGCAAACAAACATTGAAACGTTCCTTTTTTTTTTGTTGGTAGGGGGGGGGGGTTAATTATCTTTACTCGCGTGCCGCCCATAGGGCCATAGCGAGGGTTGGAACAGGATTAATAAATTATTGAAGCCAATATTAGTCTGTGTCCCAGCATCTTGGGATCGATAACGATGTAATCCGACCTTGACTTGCTAGCTACACACCAGAAGATTTTTAGAATATCATCCCACATTTGTTTAGTATCTTCAAGGTATTCTGCCTCGTGCTAAATTTTGTCTCGCCTGACCATTTGCGGAACGCTCGTTTATTACCACAGTTGTGTGACCCAACCCCTTCTACCCCAAAGATTACTACTTGCAAAATCATTAGTCTGGTGCCAATAGCTTTGGAGAAGATCAAGCATAATGATAATGATAAGATTTACCAAAGTTAATTAAATTCAAGAGCATACTTGTTTTGGCAGATGCATTAGACATAGCGAATCATCTCCCCAACTCGCCCTGCCATGGCGGATAGCTGCATGTGGGGTCATGTGATTTAAAAAAAAAAAAAAATCCCCCCAACTCTCTTGAGAACCAACTTGAACCCCCTTCGTTATAAGCAATACAGTAGTACTCCTTGTCAGAGCATCCGCCATTGCACTTCAAGGGTTCTCCGCATCAGAGATACCAGCAGAATGCTTGCGGTGGTGCACAGTTTGAACTTCAGATCTTCCAGTTCTACGTATGTTTTGGTTGATGTACAGGCTTATCTGTTACACTTAGTTTGGGGTCATTATAGGCGCGTTTTTAGCCCGTCCCTGTTGCCATAATACACTAAGTTACAAAATGAACAGCGGATGCAAATTAATTATGTAATCACACCTATGCTTATTGCACAGAATTTATCTAACTGCATTAGTACAATGAGACAAGTTATGAAGCGGCTCTTGGTCGTGAAGATCAAAGTGACGGTAACAGTTCGTACCGGCGTTTTGGTAAATAGACAAATAGCCGTGCTTCCTCTTCCCGAAGATTCTGAGCAAGTGTCTCAATAAATATATTGACGTAATATCACTAACTCAGATGTATTATGTGTTTGCATAACATAGCGTAATTATGAGAGATCCTGGCATTGCTAGATGAGAGATGAACCATGTAGTTTCCTCTATAACCCTATGATCCCATACCAGAGAATGGAAACGATATAATTTGGCTGTAACTAGGAAATGAGAAAGATGTTCAATGCACCCCAAACAAAAAGATCCTACTTGTCTAAAGGGTATCAGACTGTTGACCCCCTAGTGTCCAACTTTCCGCGGTTTGCAGTACCGTGTAGCGCCACGAATGGCAAGCCAAAAGGTAGGGCCGATCAGATAACCTAGGGCATCCCAATATGTGGCTAAGTGGTGATTACTCAGGTAGGCTTGAAGATGCAGTGGTGCAATACGAGGTTTTGGGCAATGAGACATAAAACATTGAACGAAGACCAATATAGTAAATCATTCTTGTTTGTGCGTGAGGTAAGGAGACTGAGGACAACGCTTAATCTCATCTCGGCCTCATTGCGAAGCAATTTGTTTATGAATTCCCTCACACTCAGCCTGGCAGTTTGCACCATTGCGCTGTCATCCCTCCACTTGAAAATACTAAATCTGCAAATTTCCATGACATGCATGTGAGGCAGCCCCACTGTGCAAGACTAAAACCGAGTTCTATACTAGTGGCCCAGTAAGATTCACTAAAACTGGAATTTGAAAGCAAAGGCTAGGAAGTGGGGAAGGTGAACAGGCAGAAATTGGGCACATAAAAGAATCGTGTTTGTGAGATTTGGTTTAGGGAGTGATTTACATAGAAGTACATTCACTAATCACATCGTACCAAGGCAGATAGAGGCTTCTGACAAATAAATTTTTCTAGTAAGTTGCCAATAGAAGGGGAGGAAATTTTCACTGACTATATAGACAAGTATATTACCCCTGGACGTTAAATTGTCCGAGGATGAATCCATACAAACAAAGGACTGCTCTTGCTTTCATTATGTAAGCTTGACACTCGTCCTTTATCATTCATTAGAGCATCGCAATAAGTCATATTCAGCATTAGTAATTTTCAGGTAACGATACCCTTTTTATTTTTCTCCCGGACGCATGCAGCACGACAAACTACGACGAGACACGGCCAACAGGTGTAAAGGAATACTTACGTACACAAAAAGCTCCATTACAACCCTCTGCACAGTTGGCGGAGGTGCTAGACTGGGCGGCGGAGTAATTTTCTTTAGTTATTCTTTCTTTCTCTCTACCATATCATACAACTATTTTCTACCCTGTACCTAACTTCCTCGCCATAGCCTGTCAGGCGGCATGCGAGTAATGAAATAAAAAAAAAAAAAAAAAAAAAACCCCTCCGCACAGTCCCCTCCCTTATGGTCCCTCTGATATATGCTGCTCGCTCTCACTCTCGCCTCGTCCCGTCAAAGCCTCCGTTTGGTAGACAACGTCACGCGAGCCAACAACTATAACCACGGCTTATTTCTGTGTCTATCAGCAATGTACAGCTCAATTGAATGATCTTAAGATGGCCCATCACACCTCTATGTAAGGTCATTCTAAGCGATTGCATGCCAAATCAACCTGATCTGTGTCACCAAAAAGGTTTCCATCGGCCAACAGGAGGGCAATGGAGATGAAAAGGGGGAGTCTGAAGAACCTGCCAATAGTGTGGGTGCCCCCCGAAAGGGGGAGAAGGGGAAGGAGACTGACTGACAGCGCTGATGGATTGGGCGGAACGTTAAAGGCACAGGGTTTGTCTTATCTGTTGTACTCTCTTATCTCATATGTACCTAGAACATCGCCATAGCCCGGTGATATATAAAAAAAAAATTGGTGTGGTTGACGTGGTATCGTCCTGCCCTGGCGAACAGCTGCAAATGGGGCCACGTGATATCTAAAAAAAAATTAAAAAAAGGATATGGGGTGCCTAAGCTATCAGGATGAGATGAGGCGATTACAAAACAGGAAATGAGGGGCGCCGGACCCAACCGTTCTTTTGATACCACTTGGGCGGAACGCCGCAACCAAACGGCTCCCTACGTCGGAATTTACATCATTGCGAAGCTCAGGACCGCCTGAGCAAACTCAGCAGCTTATTCTGGGGAACTGAGTCGCTGCGAGAGGCAGAGCGGAGGGCAAAAGTGTGATTGGAATGCGCTCCTGATGAGACGCCGAGATAGATAAAGCAGCAACAGAGGCGCTGCTGCACCAAATCAACTCACAAATTACGTAGTCGAGCCGCATCACGGGGCCAACTAGGGGCACAAGAAAGTCACATTGCTTTAAAAGAAAAGGCCGATGCGATCTAGAGAGATGGACAAAGAAAAGACTGCAGGATGGGTATTGACCAGATGGAAAGTATGGAATTTGACGATATAGAAATTGGACTATTTGGGAAGGTTAAGAATTGTGGCAAGAGATTCATAGTGATTTCGAGTTTTGTTTTTGTTTTTTGTTTTTTTTTTGTTATATCAGTACTCGCGTGCCGCCCTGAGGGCTATCGCGAGATGATTTCGAGAGAGAAGCAGGTTACCTTGGAGAAGGCTTCGGAGTAGAGTCAACTACTAGACTACAATACTATAAAGGTAGAATAGATGCTCAATTAGGTAGAGAAAATTACAGAGACATTTAAGAAAAGAGAAGAAATATACTAAAACTCTATGAGAAGTGGAGCTGAATAAAGAAAGAGATATTTAAGCCTGGTTTAGTATTAGGAAAGAATAAATAAAATAGATAAGTTTTATTACTGTCTTTCACTACAACCCGACGTGCATCACGTCCCGACGCACGTGTTACACCAAAACCGACCGTGCGCGACAATATATATCTCGACCACCAGAATAGAACTTTGTATGCGCTCTTCAGGCACAATAAATAAAGAGTTATTCTTCACCTTTAATCCCTCTATTTGCACTAAAAAGACATTGTGGTTGATTAATGTCATCATGAATTTTTCATTGATGTCTTGGCATGCATTTGTATGAAATTCCCATGCAAAGTGAACTGAAGAGTAGAATGCACTACTTTTCTCCAACGCTTACTATAAATAATAGCTATAGAATTATAACTAGAGAGTCTTTCTAATAGACCTCTTATTAATGAGTACTTCAATTGGCTTAATATTATTTAATGCTTAATTCATATATTAAATTACTATTTTAGGTAGTTTTTATATACAATTATTATATATAGTTTTAATAAGAATATAAATATTATAAATAACTGTACTACTTCTTAAAAAGTTTTTTTAGTATACTTTTTACATTTTTGAATAAGATAAAATATTAATATTTAAGTATTCTACTACTTTTATTAAATTTAATTTAAGTATAATAAGTAGAATTTAATATGAATAATATTATAACTAAAAGTATATACTAACTCTATATTAATTTATAGTATAAATTCTATAAATTATAAATTTCTTTAAGAATTAAAGCAATATAGTATCTAAAGAAAATAAGGTATAGAATATGAAAAATATATTTTTAATTTAATTAGTTTAATAGTTATATATAAAACTTTATTCTAGTAGTTAAGATATATATTATTATATATATAGTTAATTTTAATGTAAAATATATATTAAGATATAATATATATTGGGTTATAGTAAATTATAGTAACTAGAAACTAATAATTTAAAAGAAAAAGTTTCAACTAAACCGCACCATCGGCAATCCGATCCGTCCGCTGTGCCTAGTCTGAATTTCCAATGCCGTAGCCCATTGCCCCCCAGGATGCCTGCCAAGGTCGATACCCTATACCTCAAACGGTTCAGGGGTGTGTAGCTGACGTTGAGCCTGTTTCTCTCGGCCGCTCTCATGGCTCTGGCATGTTGTTCCATACCGGCTTCCGTTATCACCTCGTCGTGGTATTGTATGAAGGCGCCAATTTTAGCTATCTCATCCGCCTTCGTGTTTCCTTCTATTCCTTTGTGGCTTTTTACCCACATTACTGCTACGTCGAGGTCTCCCCTCCCCTCCCTCCTCTCCCATTTCGCTCTGACTCGTTGGGCTGCTCCCTCCGGTGTGGGTCTTCCTTCGGCGATCCGTATGAGTTTGGTTATAGCCACTTTAGAGTTGGTGATGATGAGGAGTTCTCCTTCGTGTGCGTCCAATGCTTCGCCTATTGCTATGAGTTCCGCATCGTTTACCGTTGCTTGTGATCCCAGATACAGAGCCCCTTCCCGGTATATGCCTGCTCCGGTCTTGGTTTCGATGCGGCTACCGTCTGTGTACGTGCTTCTCCAGCCTTCGTCCTCTCTGTCGGCAATGGTTCTTTCCCATTCCTCCCTTTCGGAGTCCCTAGCAGAGTGGAGAGGGTGGCTAAGGATAGGGATCTCCTGTTCTCTAGGGAGCCTCTCAGGTATATGTGGTTGGGCTCCGTTTTGAGGAGCGGCTCGGTCGGAAATCTTAGTGTTCTGGCCTCCACCCTTGTACATTCCCCTTCGGCGAATGTTTGGATCGATTCTAGGTTTGCCATGCCTTCAACTATGTCCCTCCTTGTTCCCTATGGTGCTTTGGTGATTTCGCGGGCTATTGTATATTGCCATTTCTCGAGTTCTCTGAGCTTCGGTTCCTCGGGTGCTCCTCTTGCATAGTCCTTCCAAGCCCAGCATCCCTATGTGGCTATGCTCCGTGCGACGCTGGTATATAGTTGGCGTCTCTTGTCCGGGGCCATGCGTGTCAACCTCAGCGCCACCCTCCATGCTGCTTTTTCGAGCTGTAATCTTGTCCTGTAGTGTTCGTTGAACTTCACTCGATATGACATAGTGGAAGTCGTCGACGTAGAATCTCGTGAATGCCCTCATTGCTGTCTTTTCTGCGACTCGTGCTACTCCTATGAGGAATAGTACTGGTGATAGGGGTGAGCCTTGGAGGGGGTTCCGTCCGTCATCCTGCCGGTCGCCCGCTTTTGTGCATCCCATATGAGGTTGAAATCATTTGGCATAAGAAAGGACTCCACCAATGCCGCCAGATTGGGATTGACTGTTTCTATGCGGGCTACGATCTTGTCTCCCCTGAGGCTGAGGAAGTTAAATGCTGACTTAATATCGTCTCCTACCATCGCTACCCACTCCCCCGGTCTAACCTGTCTTTCACCACGCCATAGTGGAACGTACCCCGTCACCTCTCGGGGTGAATCTTGGTCTCGTTTCTGACTCTTAAGGCTGAGACGGCCTTATATACCCCTTTCAGAGCCACTATGTGGATTGCGCCTTTGCACCTTAAGCCCCTTCACTAAGCTTCCGCTCCCTTCAGAACCAACTGCCGATAACTACACCCACCGAGTTGCAGTCCATGCCCTCACCTATGCCCAGTGGCATTTCGACCCTTAGGCCCCCCACAGGACTCGAAGCACAGGTTTAACATTTCATGACTAGTGGTTCTGTAGCATAGTGGTGAGTGGTGATCCCGAAGCTTTGAGCATTGAACCGCTGGGACCGACACCGGCTTTAGAACCGTCCTGTCGAGCCCTCTAAGTCCCTACAGCTTAGAGACTGCCACCCAGAAGTTTTCAGGCTTCCTTCCGGCTGCCAAGGCTAGTCCACTGCTACATCAAACTTGTAGCTTTCCAGGCTCTCGAGGATGATCTGTCTGCAGTTGTGACTACCATGGCCCACAGTGTCTCGCCAGGTATCCTAATCCTGAAAGTAGTCCTCTTGAATAGAGGTGCACGTACTCTCAGTGACCAGTCCTCTATCTAACTAACCAATGGGTCTGCGGGAGAGCTCCAGCTATGCAAAGTCGGTGCTGCACATTCCGGACATCAGAATAGTACTACACATTCTGGTGACGCCCAGCTATGCAAATCCATTATATCTGGGAGAGCTCGCAACGGGGAATGATGTGCAGGTCCTAGCACGATGGCAGCAATAGAGGTCCCTGGCGGCAAGGTGCCTTCTCTGGGCTAGCATCAAGTCTACTATGTGAACCTGCTTTGCGGCCCTGCGAAAGGAGAAGAGTGGGTCGTATCGAGCTCAGGGCAACATTCCGGCTGGGGAGAGCAGCGAGAGAAGCTGGAGGCCGAGCTGGGAGGGTGTGGGTAAAGGGGCATTTAGTTTAGTGTGTGCATGAATGTATGGACATGAAATACATCTATAAGTCACGTCGTACCAAAGTAGCTGGAGGCTCTGAGAAAAAATCATTCTCGTGAGTACCTCGCCATAGCCCATAGGGCGGCATGCGAGTAATGATATTAAAAAAAAAAAAAAATTCTTGTGAGTTGCCCAACTGAAGGGGAAAAGCTTTTTGCAGATTACATACATTGGTACATTCCCTTGGACGCTGCACTGTCCGAGGATGGATCCATATCAACAAAGGATTATCTTTTATTTTGTGAGCCTGACATTCGTTATTCACCATTCACTGGACTATGGACTCGTTGGAAAACCATGACTAGCTAAGGTATACGGGCCGTGCCCTGGTAGTCCGAGAGAACTGAGACAGCGTCCGGATTGACATGCAATGACCGGCCGGGCATGATCGTCGATGTCCTCGGAATTGGTCCTGCCATAGGATGGGAGCCTGTATGCGGGGTGACGTGACCGAAAAAAAAAAAAGTCCTCGAAGTTGATACACGATAGGATTTCAGTAGGGCCCATGACTGAGTCCGAGTATACGAGCTGGGCTGTGTGCTCTCCATACTTGGCAGACAAAACCCCTAACTACTGGCGGTTCATTGGTTTTGTATGCAATTTCGTGTTATATATTTTCTTTACATGGCTCTAGATGCGTCGACCTAGATGAGATAGATTAAGGAATTCATCGTATCCTGAGTGATCCTTTATTTTTTTCTTTATTATTGTTGTGTAATGGTCTTTTTCTCCCTGTCATAGGCTGATAGCCTAATGCAGGGTTACGTGACCCCAAAAAAAGTCTTCTTCAGGGTAACGGTGCCTTTTGTTTTAGAAGGTTTTTGTGTTCTGGTCCCCTCGGGAATTCAGTCCTTTTTGGAGCAGACTGGCCCTCTCGGGTGCCGCCTGGTCCCCTCAGAAATTGTATGAAGTAGTTACCGAGACACCCGGGCCGTTCGGGAGTTAAGTTGGTCCGCTCGGGAATCCATTTTCACAGCTCAGGAATTAGATATATCCCAGACTCTACCTTCATTGACAACCAACTATGTACATAATTTCAGCATATGGATAATGATATAAACAGGAAAAAAAAAGAAATTTCGAACCCAGTTCTTGCTTGTAAATGAAATTGCTCAAGTAACTCCCTCATGGGGGAGCATTTCCCAATCGATGGAAAAGTCAAATTGCAAAGTCCATGTCAGCTGAGTGGGTGGCTGCCATAATGCCTGTATAACCCACAGCAACAAGTCGAAAGGATTGTCTGCATCAAAATATCTTGATAACATCGAATATTCCGTGAATGAATTGATGCGAAAAAATTTTCATAAATTCGAGCGGCCCGGTTCTCTCCGGGGCCGACTGGATCCCCGATAGGACCAGAATATACTTGATACATCCCTACTAACTTAAGACGAGGCACGGCCAACAGGCATAAAGGAAAACTTACATGCACAACAAGCCCCAGAACAACCCCTCATTTATCGCCCCCTCCAATACTACGTACACCACCTCCCTCTTACTCTCACATATACAGCAAACTTTGATCGAAACAAGAATCCAAGGTCCTAGAAGGACTCGAACCTTCGATCTCTCGGTATCTCCCTTCTGACTCCAAATTCTAAGCGGTGATTCTTATTTTTTCCCTTCTATATCACTACTCGTGCACCGCCCTATGGGCTATGATGAGGTTAGGTACAAAGGAGATAATCAAATAACAGAGATCAATAACATTATATTACTAAGCAACAATACGTAACAGGCACTCTCCTCCTTCTTCCCGTGGTCAGCAGCACCAGACGAACAAGTAAAACATCATCGTTCCACTCACAACATCAGTTCCACCAGTGGATCCGGTTCCCCCCCCCCACCCCCCGGCCAGGAAGTTCCCTTATCGCCTGTTGCCCTCCCGCCATCGCTTTCTCCATGCCTAGCAGCGTCCCAAATGTGCTCCCTTGTTCCGTCGTTTCGTCCCTTTCTCGCACCACCGACACATCAGACCACCTGCTCCTCCTCTTTTGAACCTCCAGAGTCTCAACCCGTCCCTACGTAGCAGTCTAGCCATTGTGCTCGTCGTCCTGCCCAGCCTCCACGTCGGTCTGTAATTCAATTTCAGACTGTTTCCCTGTTCGTCCCGTTTCCTCTTTAGTCACCAGTCTCATCCCTGCCTCCATTACCACTGCGTTCTAGTATGGAAGGTAAGTCCCCAGTCTTGCTCCCCTATTCACCTTCTCATGGCCTCTCAGTCCCTTGGGTCCTTTGCCCATATTACCACATCCATCAGGTCCTGGCTCACTCTCCCCCTGGCCTATCAGCACATCCTGTTCGCCCCCTATAATAATTATAAAATAATTATAATAATATCTTTGGGTTATCGGACTTGTTAATAGAAATTGTCAAGAAAGGCTTTATTGGGTTCTTTATTTTAATGATAAGAATAAATTAAATACAGCAAGCTCTTAATCTGGCATGGGCCTGCCGTCAGCGATCTTTCATAGTTTCTCAATCGTCACCTGAGAAACTGGAACAATTAGTAGCTCCTTCCCTCCTTCTTTCTCCAGAGCCTTCGCCATGCCTATCGGTTCTGCATTATTGACTGTATCCCTCTTCTCCAAGTATGTTGATCCTATCCACCCTACCCTCCAGTACCCGGCTCCTGCTTTATCTTCTACCCCACCTCTGTCTGCATATACCGCCCTCCAGCCCCAGTTCTTTGCCTTTCTTTGCTTCCGTTCCCATTCCTCTCTTGTGCTGATGACGTCAAGGTCAGTAGCACGGCTAGTAGTAGGCCTCTCACCACCGCAATTTTTCGCTCATCTGTTTCGTGCCCTCTTTTGTGCATATTCCCTCCTCCTTTCTCCTCGAGTTTAAGCGTCATTCCCTCCACCAGGCCCCTCTGCCCTTACATAAAGCTGTATACTGGCTCCAGGTTTGCCATCCCCATTGCTACACCGGTATATTGCCATTGTTCAGCTCTTCAGCTTACCCCCTGGCCTTCCCCTCCTGTGAATCCATCCATACCCACCCCTCAGCATACTATTGGCCGGCAGATGCTGGTGTAAATCTGTCTCCGCTTCGATAGTACGAACTTGCTTAGCCTGTTGGCCACTGCTCAGGCTGTCTACCCCAGATTCAGTCTTCTCTCGAGATTCGAGCCCAGTTTTAACTCTCATAGTCCACCTGTAGACTTGCCAGGCGATAATCCACATTCTTGACTCAAAATTCAGGACGCCTCTCTTCTCCAATACCAACGGTACCGTTCCGGCTTGGCTGCTGCCTCCAGCTCGGCCTGGTTTGCCCTGATAGCCTTTCTTACTCGTGGAAGCGCTTTAATTGGTTTACACTATGTACGGTAGGCGCGATCAGATTCGAATCAAGACCTAGTTATCTACAGGCTTATATGGAAGTTATACATCGATCGCAATCGGACTATACGAGATGCTGGTTATTAACTCGTGAACATACAGGAAGACCTATACGACACAAGCAGGCATCGGCTTGGCATCGCCCTAATAGAAAGTAGCTCCTGGATTAGGATTTTATTTTTTTTTTATTTTTTTATATCATTAATCGCGTGCCGCCCTGTGGGCAATGGCGATTTAAGTACATGAAAATGGGTACATAATGGATTGTAAGGAAATTAACATGGAAATTAACATGGTAAATTAAAGTGAACTCTTAAGCACTCGCCCATCTGAGTTTGTCCGCCAATTTGTCCTCCCCGGTCTTCCCTCTCGGCCCCTCTTTGCCCTCCGGCCATTTCAGTTTCCATGCCCTGCAGGTTCCCCAGACGTGGTCTCTCGTCTCTTCCTCCCCGCACCATCGGCATTCTGGTGAGTCTGACTTTCCGATCTTGACTTCCATGCGTTTAGTTCTTTCCCGCGTAGTAACCCTGCTAAGGTGCCAGTTAGCGTTCCCGGATTAGGAGTCATGCAAAAGTGAATTCTGTTCAGTCCCGATTCTGCTTTCATCACATTTCAAGACGATGGGCCAGCCAGGGCTTTCAATTTGAGAAATACGAATACGACAAGGGCTCCAATGTAGATGCACTTCACTGCAATGTTGCCTTTTCACTCAATTCTCTCCCAATCCTTCTTTTTCTTATTCTTATGAATCTCGCCAGCTGCTGCTTCGGCCAGCTCATATTATTAAGGTGCAGCCACTTTATAAAAGCCCAAGTTTGCCTAGAACGACGAGCAAAGGACGCTCTAGAATGACAGTCCAAATAGCAGCATATCTCGAATAAACCCCGCATGCACATGCACCTGGAGAGAAATAAGCCGCGGCAGCCAGCGATTACTGGGATCCATAGGTAGCTAAATACATTGCCAAGTCAATCATTGCGCCGCAGTGCGTCCCAATTTATTACTATTATACAAACATAATGAGTGTCGGGCACCCGATATCCCCCACCACGTGTAACTATTATCATAATTTGCCAGGTCACACAACCAACGCCACTATCAATATTAGCCATTCGTATTCCATCGCGGAGAATTGAGGATGGCAGATGATCATTGCTGGTGTGCGTAATTGAGTGAGTGAAGTGTTTCAACCTAATATCGATTGGTAAGCTGGAGTGATTTGTCATAGGATTTCTTTTCGCGAGAACTTTTTGGTGGTTTTATCTCCAATGGATTGGGTGTAATAAGTTCTAGCCTGATAGCCTGCAAGGGTTTTTCATTGGTCGAATCTGACCTGTTGTGCTACCAAATGTTGCGAATTGCGATGTCAAGGGTATAGTACTGTGTATTGTTGCATTGAAATTGTAAAATCGAATGTATGCACTCTGTTTTTGAGGGGGTACCAGTGCTGTGGAGGACAACGAGCCGGCACCTTGACACCTACCACCACCACCGCCACCGAGGTTCCTATTTAGCAATGACTAACTCATAGAATATATGTATGATACGTGCGATGTGTGAATCATGGACTAAATTGACTGCGTTGATATTGAAAAGTGAAAAAGAGAAAATTCTACATCGATAGCAGCTACAGTTGTATCACCGCTCCCCCCTGTTGAATAACCGCCCCCAGTGTCCAAACAAATACCCACTCTCTACAATATTCCACCTATTCATGTAATAGTAGCAACGGTGCTGCTAGTGCTATATTGCAATATGAAGTTAGTTACAGCTCGAAGTCTACAACATAGCATTATAAATTCCTTTATATAGGAAGTGTGAATTCTGTTTTCTACCTTTTTACCAGATTGGCTAGTTTAACCACGTCAATCTCCTACTCCAACATTGGCATCTCCAATTCCAGCCAAACCGGCTCTAAATTGAAGTCCGTAGATGCTGGAATTTGTGTGGAGGCCACCTCTTCTATCCCAGATGCCTCCGGAAACCCGAGGACTACAGAATTTAACTCCGCAGGCTCAGCTGCACCCTTCCCACCCCAACATCAGCTTCAACCCTTTCCCAACATCAATTACAACAGCTCCACACCCATATCCATGCGCACCTCCTTTACCAAGCCTTCGCTTGTCACACCCACCGTATACAGGCCAAAAAGGCCAAGCTCCGTTCCTAATGCATTTTGATATAGAATGTGACCCAGTATGTGCATGGCCTTATGGATAATTTTTGTTTTAGACTTTTTGATATAAATTTTTTTTTTTTCCCAAGTATTCCTGCCACTTCTCTAAGTCTTTTCTGTGTTTTGTAGTATTGGGCTAAAGATGACATTATCATCAATATAGATTTGTAGCTTATTTCCTATTAAGCTTGTGAACAGCTTGTGGCTGTTTTTGGCTCGGTTGAGCCACCATGACGCCATTTTGACAGAAGATATCATTGCCACTGTAGAATATGGTGATTGTCTGCAGGAAGAGCGGAGGGATTAAGGAGGTTGTTGAGCTGAACTAAGACATGGAACGAGAGACAAGATACCAAACCAAACTAGATACTGAACAAGGCAACAGATAAGGAGTGATGGACTCTATAAAGGAGCCTCCTGAAGATCCCATTGTGCCGTTTGGGCCCTTGGCTATGAGGTAAGACTACTAGCACGTGGTGATAATTCGTCGCTGATACAGGCAAATGGCATTTTCTACTAGCAGTGCTTAACAGGCAATTACTGGCGTATTTTTATCGAGCTTCTGGGGGGTGGTAACGGTAGTGGCTCAACTGAGCTGGAATTGTCAGCTTGCTATTTAGGACTATTAGTAGAGTAGGGGCATTGAAGCTATGGTTGCAGCAGGCGAGGGCATGATTGGAAATGTGGGTATGAATATAGGTAAGGAGCTGTTGTGATTGAAGTTGGGGAGGGTTGAAGCTCATGGTGGGGGGAAGCAGAGCTTGCAGTGTTGAATCCTATAGCACTAGAACTGCTAGAGACATCTGAGAGAGGAGAAGTGGCCTCCGCACAAGCTCCGGCACCGATAGAGCTCAATTTAGAACCAGTTGGATTGGAATTGGAGCTACCAGCTTTGGATTTTGATGTTAATGAGGTTGAAGCAGACAACCTTAAAAGATTTAGAATTCAGACCGTACATATGAAGGAACGTACAGCATTATATTGTAGATCTCCGCTTTTACTAACTTTGTATTGCAATATAGCACTGGCAGTACCATTGTCAATATTGCGTGCACAGGTGGTGTGTTGCAGAGAGTGGCCTGGGTAATTGCATGTGGGTACCAGAGAGAGTTATTTCGCAAGGTAAGAGGTGATATAACAGTAGGCGCTATAGACATAGCATTTCTCACTCTTTTTCTTTCAAATTCAGAATCAGTGCAGTCAATATAGTGTATAATTAATTCATCGTACATATCAGATATATACTCTGTGAGTTACTGATTGCTATCTCGGTAATGGTAGAGGTGCCAAGGTGCCTAGCGCCTGCTCATCCTCCCAACGCCGCTCGTTACCCCTACGGGACTGGTAAGGTGCAATAGCAAATATTAATCAGTTCAGGCCGAGGCAATTTTCAGCCGGGAAGCTGTACCATACCGGGCCAGGTGCAATGTTTGCTATTTGGCGTCACATACAGGTATCACTTATACCGATCCCAAGGAAGGGTGAATGCAAATTGTAAGAGTACCATGCGAGTTGCCATGTTATGACTCCTACCCCAGTCCAATACGGTGTTCTGTCAAGCAATAGGTCACCCCGCATTGGAGCCTGTACTTTACTCCATTCTGTTCCTTTCCATGAACCAATTTCTAAGTATCGCTCTAATGCTAAATCGACCCGCAAAATAGCAAATCCAACCGCCAAAAACCTAGGCAGGTATTTTCCTGAATTGTTGAATCACTTGCAGAATCTATACTAGTTCGGGGCAGGAAATGCGTAGGTAAAATCTATTGGTACCCTAGTCTAGAAAGTTGTGCCGAGAGGAATTGGGTGGAGGACCTAAGGTCAATCCTTTTCTCCATTCGTGAAGCCAAGCATAGCAATTCGTACTACGGTCTTGAATCAATTACGAGGTGTATGGTATTGAAGCTTTGTTCTTCCCTGGGAATTACAGTTAGATGAAACAAGGCAGCGAGAGAGCACGAATGTAAAATACTAGATGCCAGCATGTCTATAGCAGAGCTGAGCAAGTACTCTACAGTGAATTAATATGAGCATTTCTCCGTTATTGCCTACAACTTTAATTTAGGCTCCAGAACTATAAATACAATTGGAGTATGCACCATTTTCCATATGGTGCTGGAGGTTGCAAGCGGACATATCCACCCACCAAAATTTTGCAGCCCGATCAGCTCCACCAAATCAACTCTATTTTCAATGATTATATTATAGATTTGTTCCTTTTCAAGTGCTGAACAAATCTATGGTATCCATTTTTAATTTGAGAAAAGATTGGTGGAGCTGATAAGCGCGAAGCACAGGGCTTTTTGGAGCCTATCTTACATACTCGTTACCAGCATTAGTGATGCCGAGTTATAGGCCGTGCGAGTGGTCTGTGAGCAGGTGATGCTAGGTCTGTACCTGTATAGAGATTACCTGTCAGTAGCAATACCCATCCCCAATCCAGTACGCACGGCCATGACAGCCCCACCTGCATGCCAGTAAGTATAACGAGTATATGGGGCGAAACTGCCAAGCGGCAAATGCCAAGGCAAAAGGTGCCTATTTAAGTTAGAGCGCAAACCACTTTAGTCTAAATTTGGCCTACCACTAGCCAAAGAAAATTAATGATCGACAGGAAGAAATGTTACATGTCCACTCTTAATTCCGGCAGCGTTATCATTTGGAAATCAGCGTTATCATTTGGGAATCAGCGTTATCAATTGGGGGCTGGGACGGTGGCATACAAGTCTTCCGGACCAGTTCCCAACTCCGCCAGCACAAAACTCGTAAGAATTGTTCAGCCAATGCAGTCATACTTTATACCATCCTGCACTGCCAATCAATTTGCGACCTGCCATTCCTCCTCTACTACCTGGTACTCCATACTTGCATTTTCTTTCTTCCACTTTTCCGCTGTACTTACCAATTGTTTGTTACCAACTAGTTCAACTTCCGACAGTGCGGCTCTCCACTTTGCTCACTGCCCAATCGTAGCCCCTGCCTCCTTGTCACAAGCAAAAGTGAAACATGCGTTGCGTTTGACGTCACAAGGATTTTATGTAATCCACACTTGGCTATGCAACGACATCCTCGGTTAGTTGTTTTTTCTACTGTAACATTTTTTTATTGATGTTTGTTTTTTTTGTATACTCTACTCTACAGGGAGTAAATACGTACTTTGTTTTTGTTCTTGCATGCGTTGTATCATGGTCCTCTGCATACTTTACAAATGTAAATGTTCTTACCAGTGTTCATGCCAGCACTGGGTCTTCATACCTCGTCGTATCATCATCTTGAGAAACCCAGCCATATCGCAGCCAAAATTGATGTCATTTTTTTCTTGGGAGAAAGCTTGATTATTCGACACCCTGTTTGTGATTCGCAGAAGGAAATGGTATTGGACCGAATTTGCAAACATCTACATATCCATCAAGCACTCATGTTGTTTCATGGGAAATTTATTTCATGATCGACGTAGTCACTATTGAAGTGATCTACGAGTGCTCTTTTTGTATAACTAGGGATGAAAGCGGGCTCAAGCATTGTTCACGCAGGGCATAGTGCGACTGGTAACTTCAAGGCGGGGGCTAAATCCCTGATTAATTAGCGAATTGGTGCTGATCGATATTAACGAGCTGGAAAATGGCGATGAGCGCTGAAGCTTCCTGTTACGGGCTATCGCCACTGTCCTCTTGTTAATCCTTCGTATAGAATTGATTGCTCGGCGGCGGACTCTAGTCTGGGTAACATAACTCCACGCCATGATCAGCCGTCGGAGCAAATAGTCGTCACATAATACAAACCACAGGTTGTATGTATTCTTTCTGAATTTATATCTACTGTGAACAGCCAGATTTCATTTTATTGCGCACCAGTTCTCCAACTGTGAATAGACTAGTCTATGCGTCTACCCGCATGCATGGAAATAGGAATGTAACCTTACCAGCACTTCCGCAGCCCCGCAAAACTTTCACCAGATCTCGTCAATTTCATGGTATATTTCTGTGGCTGAGCGTGCCCGTATAATACTGTTTCCCCACTCTTCCAGGTAGAGCATTCGACCTTGTATGTAGCTGAATGCCCGTGTCTTCGGATTGACATTTTGCGTCTTCGCTTGTTACTAGGCTGCACTAGAGTACCTCAAAAGGACTAGTGCAAGTAACCCTGGCTGTAACAAACCTCTCTTTAGTGAAAACATGGCTAGAGTGAAGGGATGGGCCAGATTCTACAGGTAAAGAAGTGACCTTGCTATAGTGAAAACTTGGTTATATTGAAGATCAGTCGAATTTTTGGCCTTCATTATAGCCAGGGTCACCTGTGCCTCTCGCAGATAATACTCTACCCATGTTTAAATATACCCTCGTATCGAATCCCACTAATTCCCACAAACCTTGCACGGCTACAAGGGGTGCTAGCTTATTTGCAAATTCCTACAGTAGTCACCCAGGACTTGTTCAAGTTATCCCGATCCTAGATTCGGCCTTATAATTAGCGAATGACTGCGCAGGGGCGCGTTAACGCACCAGATAATCCCAATTTAAACTTCATGGTCACCGCTCACAGAAATTCCCCGTGAGAATGGAGTTGGCGGTGCGGGTTACTGCGCCAACCCCAGCATTACGTGCGTCGATTTTTCTGCCTACTCTCCATGCAGCGTTGAGTTATGGTATTCTAGAGTGAGACAAGACGGACGCACTGCATCGCAAAGGGGCGCAGATGCGGTAACTTCTGCTTGAGTACTCGCACTGTACGTATGATACCAGCGTAAATACTGGAAGACTAGGGGGCGCCGACAGGGATATGGGCCAGGGTACAACGCGAATTTTCGAATTGAATATTCAAGTGGTAAATACAGGAGTTACTGTGACTACTGTGCCATTTCATGTGCCCATTAGCAGTAATTTCAGCAGCCATACGTCTACCCTAGGCATACTTTCTAGAAGAGAAAGAATAGTGGTCTGCACTCAGCGAGTCCCATTCCCTCACTACGGCTTTCTCCAACACACACAGACCACTTCACCTCCCCTGTCGGCCACCCCCCTGGTGTTCTGGTATTTATGCTTGTACTCTATGTATACTTTAAGCCAATACCTCGGTAGAATAGGTGCTATGGTGCTGCAGCTCATAATCAAGTCGAGCTAACATGAGACCGATAGTGGGTACATTTGTCTATCAGTTCCAGCTGCTGAACAACAGCAGACCAGGATCCACAACCCTGGCTCTCTTACCTGTCAATTCCCATTCGAATTCGAAACTGCTCAATTGAATTTCAGCTCATCCCGCCCACTCGACAACTTCTCTCATCTCCTTCTCCACCCCGCAACATATTCTAATTCAATTCAAGTTTTTTCCGCCACAGAGACAGCTCATTCGTCCCCAAAACGCTTAATTCCCTGAAACCGTTAACGGGAATCTCTGCCACGTGCACGCCTGGCGTTAGGCCACTGACGTTTATACCTCTTCCTCATTCCCTCTCTTCCTCCTTCTCTTCCTTCCTTGCTCTCTTCCTGCCCAATTGCTGGAACTTCAACCTAGCTAGCTTCCGCGCCTTTTACTTGGATATACAGTACAACTCCTATCTTTCACCCCTGTTTCACCCACGTTTGCACCCTATCGTTATCATCAACATCCCTCCACGCGTCCCTTGTAATAGCCAGCTCAACACCTCATTCTCCCTTCGCCCGCAAAAAATAAGGAGTTCGAATAAATCTCTTGCTTCCTCTGGAATCCCAGGAATACAATTCCAACCTTCTCTCTGTGAGTTTTTTTCTTTCTTCCATTTTATCTATATAAATATATGAACAATCGATACTTGCAGAATAGGAAGAATATACTGTACCAACTTATATATCTCGTATATCCATAACTTTTCCTATCGTTCGAATTGATATGCATTTTGAATCTGCATTATAGGCGATCCATTGTTGTCATATGAATTATTACACGCAAAATAATATAATAGCACTTAGCTGTATAGCTTATGCACATATTTAAGCTGAATCCACAATGCACCCCCCTCAAGCGCTTTTCAACTTCATCTTAGAATAATAATGACTCTTTTGCTAGATTTTACTAATTTTGTTACGTATTTCTTTTTTTTTTTTTTTTTTTTCACGTTTTCTTCTTTGTTTAACTCAGTCTACTAAGCTAACCTTGCACGCATGCTTTCTTAGTCTTCTACCAAACAAAAGACACGCCCACATTCTACAGTTAGAAACCATCTGTCCCGCACCTGTCATCAATCAATCAGCCCCTCAACTCTCAAACTCAACTCCATCCTCTCACTTATCAGTCCACTATTACAACCCAAGTTTGGGTTTTGGGTACAATTGGCGTTAGATTGGGGTTCTAGGTCTCTTGATTGCTAGTTTGAGACTCAGATTGATATTAGGTGGGTTACTATATTTGTATTATAATTTATTGTTTTGTTTTTTCTTTGAAGGATGCGTTTTTTTTTTTTCCCCTTTGAGTGAGGCGGTTTCCGTGACATACAAGAGGGAATTTGCGGGCGACGGAGGGGCGGTGAATGGAAGAAGTTTCCCTCGGCTACACCATTTTGATAAAACCAACACGCCCGACCTCGCCAACTACACACTATTAAAGCAAGCCAGTCGCCCACGCTCAAGCCCCAGACTGTGTGCTCTCGCCGGAGGAAAATTCATCAAATTTCGAACGCTGATGCTGGATACATACTGCTTATGGAGGGGTTAACTTACGCCTGGAAAACAAAAGCACCCACAAAGTCCCGGCACCGTCCCCAGAAAATACACAAGGGGCCACCGCAATTAGAACCGGACATCCGACTTCTGCTCGGGGGATCCATGGGTCTGCAACAACGGGAACGTGGGGGGAGGGAGCGGTTGTTTCGCGTCAGGAACGAGAAAACAAACCGCTCAAGGAGTGCAGACAGGCTTACTGGCATGTGTCATGTGTGGTACTAGATCTCGGGAGAGAAGGCCTTGGGCGAAGGAAGTCAGATCAGATCTGGATCAGCATACATAAGGAGTCCCAAGCTCTATTGTCTAGTGGGAGTTAACTTGAGGGGCAAGGCGTTGAAAAGAGAGGGAGGAGGAGGAAAACGCAGTATGGGGTAGACTCCGGTGTCTGGAACTGCAATTCAATATTCGTTTAGTTACTATGTATTTCCTAACTTGTATCAGAAAACATTCATGAATGAGGTGAACCTTGAAACCTGAAAGTTCTGCTGACCAAAAAAAGCCTTCATTGGAAGGTAAACTATCGTGTTAGATATATTCATCCCGGACGGATATACCGGCCCCGCGCGGCGATTTACGTGCGATCTGAGGAAGAATTAAAGAACCCCTTACTTGGATTCAAGTTTCTCCGCCAAGGGAGGGTGGAAGGGGGAGCGGTGAATTGACGACGACAAGTAGGTTCGAACTATTCATCGGAGTGGTTCATCTGGGAAGACAAGAGCTTCCTAGGCTGACAAAATTGTATATTCTGCAGTATTCTAATAGAGGTTAAATAGGCCTATTTTCTCCACTATCGGCAATATCTTATCACTATGAGCACAGACGCCAACGGCGCTCGCCATACTCACAATACAAACATCAATATCAATAGCAGCATGCGTGCGAATACGAACGGCCGCGGCCGCAGACATTCCCTAGCACCCCTCGACCATCCCTCTGCCAGCGGCCCCTACCCCCACAATTCCCTTCACCCCAATACCGCATTCACGCGCTCGGCGCCCGCACTATCCCAATCCCCCTCCCCCTCTCCCTCTCCCTCACGAGACGCTTCCCCGCGGTCGAACCGGGGCGCTGCCAAACTGCAATCTCACGAGAAAAGGGCCCTCGTCCTCTGCTTCGATGGTACGGGCAACAAGTTCAAAGGCAACGGCGGTGACACCAACATCCTCAAGATCTACAGCATGCTGGATCGCCGCTCGCCCAACCAGTACCACTACTACCAACCCGGCATCGGCACCTACCTCACCTCCAACGCCATGAAGATCCGCACTGCACGCAGCTTCAAAGAGCGCATATCGAGCGCCTACCACAAAGCCCTCGATGCTGCTGTTGGCACTAGCTTTGAGCACCACGTCATGGGTGGGTACAGGTTCTTGCTGCGGTACTACCAACCTGGTGATGACATCTACATGTTCGGCTTCTCACGTGGGGCCTACACAGCACGGTTCCTGTGTGAGATGCTCGACCATGTTGGGCTGGTTGAGCAGGGCAATGAGGAAATGGTCCACTTTGCATTAAAGACATTCAGTGAGTGGCAAATGCGCCAGAACAGCAATACAGAGAAGGAGAGGAAACGCAAGGAGGAGATGTACAATTACATGAAGGCTTTCCAGGAAACATTTGCACGGCCAGTGAAGCGGGTGCGGTTCCTGGGGCTGTTTGATACTGTCAACTCAGTGAGGAGGTTTGAGACTGCGTGGTTGTCGAGGGGGTCAAAGTTCCCGTTTACGGCACGGTCCAAGGCGAGGGTGATTCGGCATGCCGTTGGGCTCGACGAGCGGAGAGCCAAGTTCAGGCTGGATTTGGTGGAGAAGGCGGATGTAGGGAAGCTGGTGGAGAAGGTGGAGCGCCACGAGCACAAGATGAAGGAGAAGGTAAAGAACCTGAAGGACTCGCAGAAGGGGTACGGAACAAACGTGAAGGAGAGGGTAAGAAGCTGGAAGCACTCGCAGAGGGGGCGCAAAGCAGTCGTGAAGGAGGGGGTGGTCAAGGGCCCTGTTGCGGCGATCGCGGCGGCGGGGAAAGCGGCAAAGGAAGAGCAGAGGAAGGAGCAAGTAGTGGCTATCGGGGCGCATCCGAATGCGAGCTTGGTCTCGCTCGGGATACACTTCGACGCGGAGGACGATGACGATGACGCGCCGCAGGACGTGGAAGAGGTGTGGTTCCCGGGAGCCCATGGGGATATTGGCGGCGGCTGGGACCTGGCGCCGGGGGAGCCGAGCTTGTCGTACGGGCCGCTGGTTTGGATGGTGCGGGAGGCGAGGAAGGCAGGACTGCGCTTCGACGAGAAGAGGCTGAAGGACCTGGGGTGCTGGACGGATCTGCATGCGGAGTACGAGGAGGAGCAGGAAGGGGAGGAGTGGTATGAGGAGGGGCGCTGGGGGGCGGGCTGGGAGGAGGTGATCAATCAGGGTCTGACGAGGACAGCCACGGCGGTGGGCATTGAGGTGCATGTGCAGAGCGCAACGCCACCGCAGTCGGATCAGACGCTCCCCGGCGACCGCGACCTGGAGAAGCCCGCCTGCGAGGGCGACTCGGAGCCGCACTCGGACGACGAGGGCGAGATTTTCCACGACGCGGAGGATACCGATGGAGCCAACGGCCACCCCTCCAATGGCGCCACTGCCCCCTCGGAGACAGGGAAAGAGAAGAGACGCAAGAGAAAGATCATCAAAGACGTGTCCCCCGCCACCGCCCGGCGCCTTCTCGACTCGTACACCAAGTCCAAGATCCACTGCTGCCTAACATTCGGCGGTGGGCTACCGCACCTCTCCACACTGGGCTGGAGAATGATGGAGTATCTCCCCTTTCGCCGCATGGACCTCCAGCAAGATGGGACCTGGAAGGCCATCTCGTGGCCGCTGCCGCGAGGCGAGGTCAGGGATGTGCCGGAGAATGCGAAGGTGCATTGCAGCGTGCTGAGGAGGATGCAGGCGAACAAGGACTATCGGCCAGGGAATCTTTTGGTCGGCGGAGGGGGCCGGGGGATGAGGGTGGCACCGCCGAAGTATAAGACGGGGAGCTGGGTGGTGGTGAAGGAGGAGGGGAGCCTAGTGGGGGAGATTGTGATGAAAAAGAGTACTATAATCAACGGAAAAGAAAGCGCAGGAGAGCAGCAAGAGGAGGATACGACCGTGAGCCTGCATGCGCAGGAAGAGTGATTGTCAAGTCCTTTGAAGGGAGTATTTATGCATTTTATGTAAACATATGAGTCTCTACCGTCGATGGAGTTCTGCATATTTTGGTCCATACCTTGCGCTGTACAGTTTTCTTTTACATTTTCTTTTCCCTTTCACTATCCTACATCCAATCTCTATTTTTGATCCACCATATGCCTTATATGAGTGTATTCTACTTACTTTCTATCTTTTCTGACGTTCTTTTTTTTTTTTTTGACATGGAAGGATTTACATTCGCTTTTTTTTTTTTTTTTTTTTTTTTTTTCTTCTTTTGGGGGGGAGGGGTTGTGGAGAGTCACGGAGCTCGCAGTGTATGGTGCAAGGTTTTTCTGTACATTACCTAAAAGTGAAAGTTTAAAGCCCTTCGATAATGTACTTGTATGGAAGAATTTATTCTGAAACAGTCTTTTTTTTTCGATGTGACATGCATGCGTTGCGCAGGAAAAAAAAAAGCATGACAATCGGGAAGCCTCGAGCTCGCAAAGTAAATTGAATCCCGGGCCACTTTTTCGGAGCGTAAAATCAAATGTCAGTGGATATCCATTTCCATCCATCGCCAGCGAATGCCCTGAATAAATAATGGCTCTTTTGGATTTTCTCGACCAGGGTTCTATAGCTTGCCATCGCTCAAGGTAACCATGTTACCCTGAGCAATTTAACTGCGCCGCTCCCTTGTGTATCAACTCGCTGGGGTTTCACGAAGTAATCTCCTCCACGCTGCTCCAATATGTAGGTATTTACTAGCTGCATAGCGAGTACTTTACCTGTGACAGATGAGTATTCTTTTAGTAACTTACTGCTAGTTACGAGACTAACCGTGCCTGATTTCTATCCACAATTTCACGCCGGTTCGAAAAAGATAAGTGCGTTGGGTCTTGCTTTCGGGTTTTTTCCGATTAGAGGTCACGGATGCATGCATGGTAACTGTGGACTGTTGCTACCTCAAACTAAAATACTGCATCGAGATCCTGTTTACGAGGAGGATAGTAGAGAGGTTTTATAAACCCCGAACTTTTTTCAGGGTTTGGGGAAAAAAAATACGTTGCCTTAGCAACAGCGTGTTTATTTTATACCAAGTCCTGAAAATTTCCCTTCCGAAATCCGGAAAACTGACCCTTAATACTGTAAAATTCCCACAACACTCAATTCTAAAGATATTTTTACATCCAATAAACACGAAAAATGAGCCAAAGCACTCCTCTATCTACTCAAGAAAATCTATCCCAGTACGTCGTTGTGGGCACCCTCCACGGACTTCTCAATCTCCAGTTGTCAATTCGGCGACTAGTACACCACAACCTACATCACAACGTTTGTAGTGTACCGGTAGTTAATTCCTGAGTTTTCAGGCTAACTTACAAAACCTGACGCATTCTCACGGTTTTAGCATGATTACTAATTAAGTTACCCGCAAATTTCAGGGTTTCTAAAACCTGCCTAATAAGTACACGTACGAGTATATTGCTCCTTAAAAATTCTGAATAGAAAAGAAAAGGAAAGCATTTCTCGGGGCGCGCCGGTATACATTTGGGATAAAGTGTGTGCGCTCTTCAAAAGACAAGGATGTTCAAATCTCTTGTCCGCCAGATTTTTTTTGTTTATTTCTGGCTTATTTTTGTTTTCTGTATTTCTTTTCCTCATTAGCATTTTTCCGCTCGAGATTGTGATACAATACCGGTTGGAGTAGGAAAGAAGATATAATATTATCACTATTGCCTCGAGTCAGTCTCCATATACAGTATATACAGTTGCTAACATTACATGATCAGGATGCATACTGGGAGTCGAACTTAGGAACGGTTTACCCTCAATTCGAAATGGTAGCTCCTTGTTTGGAGCACTGTCTGGTAAGGGTAAGTAGTGTGGGACTTTGTAAATTGCCACTAGCCGGCAGCCTGATAACCATCTATGTTCCTTCCTGGAATATCATCGTCGAGCGACCACGAGGTACACAATTTTATTTCTTATATCTAGAGACCGAATATTTATGAACGTTGCAGTAGCGAACAAGGAAATCCCTATCACCATAAACACTACCCCAACAAGGTTGCAAGCAGGGTAGGATGAGCGTGTTACCCTAAATAATTATTAGACGGACTCCAGGAATATACGATGTATCAATTTGAATATACAGTTCCGAAAAGGTTCGACTACCATATCAATACGGTAAGTTGATTTCCCCGGGATGGGGCCCGTAAATACTGCTTACCACCTGCCACCGAATTCCGGAACACTTTCGTCCGTATTCCCGAATCTTGTCGTGACTATATCTTACAAATCTATCTACTACAAAGGCTAATACTTGCAAAAACTGGCAACGGTTTAAAAAACTCAAACTCCAGAATTCTGCAGTATTTGCAATTCCATTTTGTATCAACAACGTGAGATGTCCGTCAATTAAATCTGATATTTGGTGAATATGCAAATAGTTCAAATTAGGTCAAAAAAAAAAAAAAAAGAGTAGAACACATCGCACCAGTTGTGGCACAATGAACTACAAAAACAATGGGATATGACACCGGAACGCGAGATGCAAAGCACAACAGGGAACCGTTCGAACAAATTTTGCTTTTGGTTTTCCATTGCGTTACATTCCCAGAGATATTTTGTTTGTACTCATACGTCCGCAGCACTTTTTCAGGATCCGATGATAGTCGTGACTTTCCCCATTGTTTATGTAAAAGAAGAAAAAATCTCCAACACGTAGCTCCTGGCGAAAGTAAAGATTTTTCCCAGAATTGGATCAAAATTTCACAAAAAAAACAGACACAAAAACACCGGGCCATAAAGTAGCGTTGAGAGAAAAATAGAGAAAATGAAGTTAAACATTAACTATGTCCATCAAAAACCAAAGCTAACGACCTAGTTAACACCCCCTGCCCTGTCTCTGAGCATTGTCATATCTACACTGTAGTCACCATTATTCATCCGAACAAAGAGAAACCATGGCCACCACTAGTACCTGCGAAACTCAATGCTTACAAAACGGAGAAACCCGCAACCAACACCGCAACAGCCCCCATACCCAACGACACTGCAACTCTTCCAACTCCAGAGTCACTCTGGCTCTGAATGGGTGGCCTGGTGCTGGTGGTAGCGTTGCCACTTGGAGTAACAGAGACTCTGGAAGTGATCAAGGTAGTTGCCGAAGTCGTCTCTTCCTCACCAGCACTGGTGGTGGTAATCTTAGTAGTGGTGGCGGTTTTGGTCACTTTAGTGGTGGTAGCGTTCACTGGGATGGTGGTGGTGGTGGTGGTGGTGGTGGTGGGCTCCGTGGTAGTGGTAGCTGGGACAGTTGAGTTTGTAGTGACAGTGGAATCGGAGGCGATAACGGAGGTGGTCTCAACAGCGGAGGCGGTGGTGGTGGTCTTGCGATCGCCCTCAGAGACACCAGGATTGAGGAAACCGAATTGGGTGGAGTACTGGTATTGACCAGTGGAGTCCACAATCAATTGGATACCCCATCCCTCTGTGGAGTCATGGAGCACGAGGTTCGGGAACGTGGTGGAAGGGGTGAAGCTGTAAGAGCCATCGTTGGCGGTTTTCTCTGCAGACGGAGTTAGAGATTACATTGAACGAAATGCAGCGAAATATCAATGCAGCAGAGCCTATCCCCAGTGCGATGCAGCCAAGATCGAGTCACGCCGATGATCACAACCAGAAATAACAAGTGCAAATAAAATGAATTGCAGTAAATTATAGTTACTTACCAACTATAGTCCCAACTGGAACAACGTTCGTCGACGGCCCCTTGAGCAACAAGAGTGTCACAGTGGATTCAGGATGGAGAGTTACCTAAAAGCATGTCGGTCAACTGTTCGTTCACATGTCACTTTCAAAATGAGAAAAAGAATCTGTAAACTTACATCCCACTTGATTTCATATTCCTTATCCACTGGCACTTGCTCATGCAAACCTGGGCGCAAGATCGGGTTACCGATGGGATCTCCAACTGGTGTAGTAGTAGCAGCTGCGGTGGCAACGAGGGCTGCGAAGAAGGCAGAGATAGCGGTGAAGCTCTTCATTTTTCTTTCTTTATCTATTGTAATGTGATGTATGGGTGTTTTTGATGAACTTCCGCGAGAGTCTGGTGGGACCACACAGGAAATATATATGAAGGGGTAGTGAAAATAAAAACTGTCCGAAGTCGAACTGTCGGGTTGAAAAGTAAATCAAAGTGGCTGTAAGACAAGACAATGGCCGAGACGAGGCGGAGCTCGTGAAGGGAGTGGACGTCTTAAGCGACGAAAAAGGTAAAAAAGAATGTGATGTGAAGGAGTGGACTGCCTTTACACAGCTGCGATGATTTATGTGGGTACGAAGGGAAGGTAAAAGAGTGAAGGCTGGATGGGGTGCGGGAGGGTAAGCAAATAAAAAGAAGGGGAAGTGGGTAGGAAGTGTGTGGATGGATGTGCGAAAGCAAATGTTGCCAGTACCCCTGATCAACCGCAATTCTCGGGGTCACCGCGAGTCAATTCAACCCAGGGTCCTTGCTCCTGCTGGTGCTTAAGCCTGCTGGGTATGTCAGGCAAGCAGTGGACATGAAAAGGGGTTAACTTTATCAGCTGGATATGGTTTAGTGCAGTTCGTGCGTTTGGGACTTGAACTTCATCAAAAGGTGTGCAAGACTTCCTGCAGCTGATGTATGGTACCGAGGATCCGTGGGTGTCGTTGAAAGCTTGATTGCTGATGCGGTGGGTGTGGACGTGTTTTGTTGTGAATTCAGCGTTGTGTTGATTTTTCCCGGTGGTCTGATTACCTGGTAAGATTTTGGCTTATTTTCTCGCTGTGGAAATTGCAAAGAGTCATTTGGCTGTGACTTTCCCTAAGGGGAATAAGCTATGGTGGATGAGGACCCAAGTTTCCTTCTTAAGGGGTACTGCATACCGCTGCGCGCATGCCAAGACACAATGGCCCTAGGGCACTGGAACTAGCGGTCCGTAAATCAAAACGTGATCGCAATAATGAGACGCTACTAAGAAACCATCAATGAAACCTGCGGCTTGCCTAGAAAAAACGGTGAAGTCGCTTTTCATGATCAGTACACAGATGCGATGACAAGATAACGTGCCTCAGAGCTCATACTCTGATGAGAGATATAGCAAACAGCAGCAAAACTCCGGCGCAATGGAACAAACGAGATGCAATGATTGTCAAGTTTACTATCGCCGCTGCAGCGCGCTTAGCATGTATGCAGTCACACCTTAAGCTCAACTTGTTAGGTTGAACGCCCATGAGCGAGTTGCGCTCATAGTCACACAATTGCAATTCCAACCCTGACCAACAAGGAAGCTGGGTGCTTTAGTGCCGAGTTGCGAGTACCAACATTCCCAAGCACAATTATTTCACCAATTTCGTGAATAGGTAAGTCCCCAATAAAACCGCTACAATTATGATACCCCTTCAGATCTCACCCACCTGCACTGGCGTCTAGAGTAGTAAATACTTAACTCCGCCACCCCTCTACTTATTAGCTCATGACCAGGGATCATTCCCACTGGACAGGCGATGTAGACTACCCACCCTAATTTCAAAACCTAACGAGTTTCAGCCAATAAGAGGCGGTGGTGGAATTGCAACACCACGTTAATTGTGAGCTTAGCCGCACACTAATCCTGGACGGGAATTGGGGACGAAAATGACGGTGACTGCTAAGTGGTTCGAGACTAACTGATAAGATGGAAAACATGAGAACAAGTGGAGCACAGTGCCCGCGACTGTGGCGAAGGGAGTGTGGGGGGCTTGACATCTGAAGTGCGAGAAGAACGGAAAGGTACTAGTAGTAACAAAGCCACATTGTGGGGAGGAAAGTACTCATACAGTAGCAGATTGATACCGATAGGAAGAATTTGGAACGATCGCATAATACCAATTAGAACTAGATATCTCCATTTCGTGCCCATTTGATTTAATATAACGCGAGTATAACCGACCCTTTCTACCGCGATCTTTACTAGGGGAGTGAACTTTTCGCAGTCACAAACACTTTACCTACCCTCTCGCCTCGCGACCTCGCGTATTCGATGAGGAGGCTACCGAGCCCTGATATTTACTCATTGCAACACATCGTGACTCATGGATGGGTCCGCTAATACGTGTTTGCTGTAAGGTAATGTAAAAAATTGTAAATCTTGGCAGGGATCTGGGATAATCAAAGAAATTTACAATGAGGCTTTCTCCTTTTGGGAATTTAACAAGACTAAAACGAGTTTAGTGTGGCTCACCGGGGAAGACACAGCCGTCCCGATACATTGAGTAGTTACCTCATTTTGGATGGAAAGATGGGTATGCTACCCTAATGATTAGTCGGCAGTGAACAAGTACTGTAATTGTGCAATATTACACAATTTCGGCGCAGAGGCAGCGGTAAGCATCTGGTTACAAGTCCAAGGGAGTGAGTGATAGGTAGTGCAAGAGAGGACTGGAGGGCAGGCTGGTCATACTTGTGTGACAGTGAGTGCTGTGTTACTAGTACTTTACAATCCAAGACGTTGACAGGGACTGGTAAATGTGTGCTAATTGGCCTAGGAATCAACCCTGTGCAACATAACGACAACCATGAGGATAGAGTGACCTGAGTAGGTACAGTGGAGGGTCGAGGATAGCATTGCGATGACAGGTATTGGATCATGTAGGAGAAGCACGAAATGTAAATGTGCTCATTTGAACCTACACAGATTTTTCGGAGTTTTTAAATGTATATATATGAGACGCATTCGGGGCGCTGGTCTTTTGCACTTACAGCTACGTATGCATGCTTACAAAAATTAGAGTGCTTATTGAGTGTTGAAACTTGAAAATCAATGAATAATGAATACAGTCAGACCTTGCTATAATGAATACATAAAATTCGGCCCTTTGTTTTCACTATAGCAAGGTTTTCAGTATAGAAAATTGTGGAAAATTAGTCATATAGTCTTGGCTGCTGAGTTCGTGAGCTTGGCTACTAATTAAGACTTACTAGGAATGGAAATAGCCACATTAAGAAATCAATTCGAATGGGACGGTGGTAGTAGTGATGATTAGGAATGGAAATAGAAATGTAAGGAGCAGTGATAGTGGGAGAAAAATATAAATCAAAAGTAAATCAATGTATAGTGACCCGTAAAAGGTCTTGGGGATTAGGCTTGCCTGATACACTTGCCCCAATATTGCCCAATCCCCAAGACTTTTCACGGGTCACTGTAGATTGACTTCCGTGATCAGAGCTCTAACAGTCGAGATAACTACTAGCCAGCGGCGACAATTATACCAGCAATATACCCGGAAGCAACAGACACTCACAACTTGGTTTAAACCAACCTCTAGTGCTTAGCGACATAGTTGCTGTTTTCTGGGCTGCTCAAGAGTCACTGGTGCGCAGGAGGCAAGGCAGTAGCAGGGGGGTTTCTATGGGTTTCATGAGCATCTTTTCATTATAGCAAGAACAATTTGTATGTAGATAAAAATAACTTCCTCTAGATTTTTTTTCATTACACTATTTGGTGTGATTTCATTATAGCAAGGTCAAATTGTATGGGGATGGAAATTCGAGAGCGTGGTGTGTTCATTATAGCAAGGTTTTCACTATAGCGAGGTTCATTATAGCAAGGTCTGACTGTATGCATCGCAATAACCTCCTCGACTTTGGCAATGTACCTTTCGGAGGACAAGCGAGTGCAATGAGTTTTATTTTGGCAGGCCAAGAAATCTAAATGGCCCCCATGCATGGCAATCCATTTGGAGATTAATGATACATAGTTGGCACACGATAGGAATTAGTTAAAAAAAAGTTAAAAATAAAGGACGTGCGCTGTGAGTAACTCCAGTGGAGCGCCATAAATATTTTGGTGACGTCGGCAAGTGTTGTTGTGGTACTGATTCTGATTCGTCACTTCTTTAGCCTCACAATCAATCGAGCGCACTCCCCATCTGGAGCTGTCGACTTGATCGTCAAACTAAATTCCTAACTGCCCCTTTCCCATCAATTCGAATTACAGCTCGCTAATGTGGCCAATGACAATATTGGACGATTGTTTTGGAATATTCTGGGGTTGAAATTGACACTCAGCCTTACCATGTGCGACCAACTTAGTACATTCATCGACCCTCAAACTGACCTTGTCACACTTGGTATCATTACCTGGAGATGCTGGAGTTCTACGTGGTCGTACAATTGTTGAGAGTTGGTGGTGGAGTTACGATTGGTTGTGTATTCTAGGATACTTCATCAAGTTGACCTTGTCGCACTTAGTATCATTACCTGGAAACGCTTCAGCTCTGAATGGTGGTACAATTGTGGGAGCTGAGTATTAGAGTTGATTGGTTGTGTATTGGTGGGCTTAGCAACCATGAGTTCAGCTGACTTTTGTACCACAGGGCGAGTTGAACACATAAGTTCGAATAAAGTGCTTATCGCAGGCTACGTGAGAGGCGATGCCACAAGACTAGGTAGTTGAGTGCACATGACATTTAGCCCCTACTAAGCCATAGGGGACGCATTGGGGTATTGAATCCATGTAATCGGCGATCACATTTGGGATCAGCTTGTCTCTTTGGGGGGTACATTTTTATTATTTTATGAACGGTCATCTATGCATTTTTATTCTCCAATCTAATACAAGCTCTGCATGTTTGTCAGTAATGAAGGTAATATCAAAGGAATCGCATCAACAAACCTCCCGTTCAACTGTCCGTTCCACGTTGGGATTAACAAGTGCAGTACGCTTCATTAATAGCTAATGCAGCAGCCTGTATGTCTTATATTTGTAGCTGGCCCTTTGCAACTGAAGATTGATACAAACTACATCGAGCTCGAGCTCTCTTTTGCACGAATATTATTGTCAACTTGGTTTAACCTCAAAATAGCTCCCACACTATCAGCCCTATTAATTGCCCACGAGGAGCTAGCTGTACTGGTAGTTAGGTCTGGTATTCCGCTTGCATATGTCTACACATGTTTTGTGAGAGCTGAGAGACCTAATCGCCTGCGACTACGTAACCTGAGACATATTTGCCGACAAAGTGAAGGAAAGCTGTTGTGTGGTATTAAATTGAACTGACAGCCACGTTATAGAAATGAGAAAATTAATCTGGTTTGTCTGTGGATGGCTATGGTAGTGCGGAGTCAAGAGCCTATAGGTCGTGCAAATAATAATGGGTACAAGGGCGTACTAGCTAGTAAAATATGTATTCGGACATAGCGCATAATGTGTATTAGTACCCCTGTCCGAATACATATTTTACCGGCTAGTATCAGCACGCAGTCATAAATCCGTAAGCTCTGGACTGGGCCGTAAAGTGTCCTAGACTATGTATTACACCATTAAAAGACTTACATTCGTTATACAATAGCTTGGCTAGCTCATCCAAGGGCAGGTTTAGGATACAGATGCGTTGTTGCCCAAGTCATGCTTTCAGATTTAGGCCGGTGCTCGTTACCTGCATTTATTGATGCGGGTCAGAGCAATGCTATAGGCCGTACGAGAGTGTCTGGGGACTGGTATGGCGGGGGATTTTCACCATTTGAGAGAGTGGTTTGTACAGAGAAACAGTTCTTCTCTCGCGGAACTGGTCAATAGCTGTAGTAAGATGGGAACTTGCACAAGAAGAGCTAGATACTCAGTCCCTCCTTTCCTATTGCTTGTACCGTCACTTAAGGCATGTGTTCAGTGACGTAGAAGGTTGGAAAATGCAGAAACTTATGTTAGAAGCTTTATGAAACAAAGCGGCTATGCAAAACATGGAAGCCAGGCAGGACTTAGACCTACTGGCATATATTACCGCGCGTGTTCAGTGTGTTTCTAATGGTTGCACAGCATTTGAGGGCTCATGAAACGAAGACTTAGACAGAGTTTTCATGGGACTTCCAGTTGTGTCTGAGTTTGTAACAAAATTCTTCAAGTTGTGGTATTTATCTATGTATGCATGGATGCCAAGTTGAGCAGCCGGCACAAGAAGATCGAAGAGGTCATTGTGAATCAATTGTCCATAGTGTTAGACTCATAGATACGACTCGTACACTACAAAAGCCCTCAGGCTTGTAACATTTGATGTCTATTTATAGATAAAGCTCAAGGCTGCAGAAGACCACAGCCATGTCAGTTGCCTGTGATAGTGGGTCTATTGCAGCTCTCTTGGTCACGCCGTTTCTGAACATATCACGCAGGATGACGCGGAAGTTTATACATCTCTCTGGTTAGTTAAACCTTTATATGTTCTGCGCGGATGCCATGTATAATTTAGTTCCGTCAGTATCTAGACATGTAACATCACATTAGGAATAATTTGGGAATCTGCATTCTGAGCTCTGAAAGTAAGGGCATGAACTCTTCCTATACAAAGACTATCCTAATTATTGGAGTGCATGATATTTTGAAGGGCCATTATCATATTGCAGTCCAAACGTGACCAAGAGATCTTGTCTACTATTAAGTTTGCAATTACTCAAACCATGTCGTACGCACAGTAATTCTAAGCCTCACGGGCACCCATCAAAAACCTACTCCAATTTTGTCCTCGAGAAGCTGAAATTGATGTCTTCTCTTAACAGTGGTATACGGCAACTTTTTGGTGTCCGGATACTTATGAACTGGTGTAAAAAGAATAAACGTACTGTGAAAATTGGCTCATAAGAGACTACGACGAGCGAAGAGGCCTTCGTTTATAAGGGAACCGAGAGACTGGACCAACCAAGGACCATCCACAAGCATACCTCATAAGAGATTGCTTGCAAGGTTATGAAAATCTTTGCACCGTAATGATAGAAAATTCTTCTACAAGACGAACCTCTGGTGTTGAGATTGAATTGTAAACAGTCTATATCGTAAGCTATGTGCAGATACAAATTACATTCGGTCAGGAAATCGTGTAACTAAAGTCATCTACAGACAGACAGATCCTAGAGACGTTATTTACTTCGTAAGAACCACTCACTACTAGGAACCATATGCTGGGGAGGGACTGACTTCGATTTGGTCACACAAGGCGGCCCTTGTGAACCAGTTCTAATGGCATGACATGCATCAAAACGTTTTGTCTCTGAATCTGAAACTGGTTCTGCACATTACTTCCTTAGATGCGTAGACCAAAGCCGCAGTAGCCATGTATACGATAATCAAGGTTCAATAGCGTACGTCAACCTTAAGGACGTGTCACCGTTTCCACTCATTACAGCTGTTGGGTACCTGCATGCGCCGGAACTCAATGTGACCGAATATTCGAGTGAGACTGCGTCAAACTTTGCCCAGCTGACATTCATGCCTAGCAATGCGCGGTAGCAAAGGACCATGACAGATCCACGGGATAAAAACTTTATAGCAAATATAATGTTACGTTCCTCCTTACCCTAAACGGCTAGCACTGTAATAGAAGCCTTGAGGGAGTTAAATCTGTTTGACCTATCTCTACACCCTGATTCATTCTCAGAACTACTGTAATTAGTATCCTTTGCACATAATTATATAAAGATTACCTATGGCTGTAAGGTTTTCTGTCACAATACAAGAATAGGAGCCTTTCAGTATGTTCACCCCATGGATGCCGTAGCTGTGGATATCCTCCATAAACCCAAGTCCTGGTTTCAAATCGATCAGTGCCAAACCTCCTATTCTCCTAGCATTATGGGAGCTTAAACTGTAGCCCTTTCCCTTTTGTTTAGTATCCCCCCATGTCACTAGATACCAAGATGCACTCAAGCCTCAATCGATATCGCCGCTTCGAACCTCCGGTTAAATATTAATACATAAAGGTCGAACCAGAGATATGGGCATGCGGAATCGCAATTTTTCTTTTTTAATAGCTTTAGAGTCAATGAAGGTGCAGGTTTGCAAATCGTAGCCTTATGAGTTTATCCGACCTGAATTCAATAAACCAAACATATTCTTAATATCACATAAACCTTCAATCGTATCTTCCATCCCAGTGGCTCACTGACCGTTACCCTGATAATCCATCTCCCCTCCCAATAATCCATACATGACACCCACGAACTTTTGTATAAGTGTAGGATCTTCATAGATTCCCTGCATTCATAACATAACTTATACAAGTATCTTCTTCGTCCTAACTCTCCATCGTCAATTCTCCATGCACTCCATGACCCCCCAAATCGCCACTGTCATAGGTCAATTGACTAACTCCAAAAATATCATTCAACGTGGATTCAGTAAATCATACATTTCCCAATACCGCCTAAACTGCTAACACATAACCTTCCACCTCCACCAAGCTCTCCTTTGCCCCCAACTCCCCTCCATACACTCGCGAACCTATGTATAATGCGGAGACTTGTACCCAGAAAGTAGACGAGCGGAGAGCCTTTTGCAAAAGGAAGGGAACACACAGACTGATTCGGGAACACCACCTCCGCTGTCTTACGCAGCAATAGTTTCACAACACATCCCACCGGAAACACCACCCCCGCTGTCGTACGCAGCAATTCTTTCTCAACACATTCCACCAAACACACTCCCGACAAAGAAATCTGACCAACCTCTAGTGGCACCAAAAATCTAGACACAGTCCACTGCTCCACAATCCAAAAATGCAGAAAGGGAGTCCAGTGCCCACCCCTCGAAGCAGAAGGAAAAGAAGCCTCCAACATCATCTCCGAAAGCAAGAACATCCCAGAAAAAAAGACTCCTGCAATCTAGCTGAGCAGTTGTGGTACACGGAATATGATGAAGAAACTCGGGAAAGTAAGAGATTGGATGGAAAAGGCGAACCCGTGGATGGGGAAGATTGTCGCGACAAGATGGGTTGGTGAATAAAGAAAGGAGGGAGGGAAAGAAGACTAGCTCAATTGTTATCTACCTAGAGGGGGAGGTAGAATCAGGTAGTCAAACACCGGTGAAGGTGCAGTTATCAGGCAAATGGCACCACTCATGCCTGTATGACTGGGATAGAATTACAAAGGTGGACAGAAAGGGGAAGGGGAGGGATGTGGAGGAGATAGACATGACTGCTTGATTTTCTTGGGGATATTTGGGTATTCATGCTTGATTGTTCTCTTGGGGGATTGGGCTTTTGCTTTGTGTTTCCTCCGCATCACTGAAGTTGTGGTATTGTTGTGTGCTTTTACAGGGGATGGTTTTGTCGGTAGTTGCACAGGTGCCTGTCTCCGGGCCATAAGGACTTCGGTCTAGAGACCCTGCCATGGCGAACAGTTGCAAGCGGGGTTACGTGAAATAAAAAAAAAAAAACCTATGTATAATACAGGAACCTTTGTAGGTCCCCGCATTGATAACTTACTTATACAATTATCTTCTCTCTAAATCTCCATCTTCAATTCCCCATGCACTCCATGACCCTCAACAATTGCCACTATCGACCAATTGAAGAACTCCAAAACATATTATTCAACAACCATTCAGTAAACCATACATTTCTCAATACCCAAGCATACTCCACCTCTACCAAACTCACCCTTGGCCTCAAGTCCCCATCATACTCCCTTGATACAATGCATGCCCCTTCCATCTCCAGCAGCGGAACTCACTGTTACCCTGAACCATCCACCTCCACTTCCAACAAGCGTATCCATACACACGAACCGGGCATTGCGGAGCAAGTACAAGTATCGTCTTTTACCCTCCTCCCCAATTGACCACTCCATGCACCCCCCCTTCCCCACACCACACGAACACACAAACACAGCCTTTAACTGACGAAATGAAAAAAACGCCTTTAATATTTTTTTTCTGACGATTATTCACACACACTACCTGAGGTCAATTAATTGACTAACTCAAAAATAAAATGTTTGCATATTCACAATGTCACCTAAAGTGTCAATGCATACCCTTCCCATCTCCAGTTGCCCAACCCACCGTTACCCTGATCATGCATTTCCGCCCCCAGTAACTTACCCCAAATGCCCACGACTTACATATAACACAAACACCTTAAGGTGCACCCGGCACCGAAAGCTTCCATAATTAAATATCTTCCCTCCAGCCCTCCCCCATCCTCAATTCCCCGTGCACTCCTTGCCCCTCCCCCTCTCCCAATCGCTACTCCACTCCACCGCCCACCTCCCCCCTCCGAATAACAAACAAAAAAGAAGACATAGGCTATCACAATCGACGGCGTACTCCCTCTCTGAGCCCTCTCGAGCCTTTTACCCCATTTATTGCTACCTAACTCCAAAACCCCACGGAGCACGCAACAATCTCGCGATGCCTGAGAATAACATAACCACCCTCAATAAACTCAACGAACTATGTCTCAACCTAAATATATAAAAAAAAGATTGCTACATGACCACAATAACCCCGAGTTCCCAATATATATTCCATATCTACGCCTTCCTTTCACTTTTGACATACCCTTCCCCTGGACAGTCTTTTTTCCTTCCTCCAATTCCTCCAGTTCCAAGTTGCCGCCAACAAACACCTATCTCAATGTGGTCCGTCTTCACTCCTCTCAAGATATGCAAATCATTCTTTTTTGATTTGATTTTTCCCGCCCAAATGCCGTCTAATCAGGTGAATATTAGCGTCCATCCCCATCACCCTTCCATTCCCGCACCACTCAATACGCGCATTTGCCTTTACATTCAAGAGTATCTGTCCAATTAAAACCTAGTAGCTCCCTCCTCCAATATATGATTTCTAGGTCATCTTCATCCCCATGCGGCTCCTTCCACAGAGACTTTTCACATCATTTCTTTATCCCTCTATCTTTGTGCCAATTTCTCATTGGATATCTCAGATACTCCACATTACCATCTCCAGGGTTCCGTCACTGCATCTCAAGTGTCCAGTATCTGTATTTATACGCCCCATCTCTGGTGTGAGCTCCCCCACTCTGTAATGCTTTTTTTATGTCTTAATTTAATAGTTCCTTATCAATTAATACGTTAGGAAACAATGTGTCTGCTGAATCTCCTTCCGTCGCCTCGATATCGTAGCCCTTTCTAGCAATCTTCCTGCCTTCCTCATGCAACCCCGCTTACAGAACTGATGAGAGTCTTCCACATACTGGCCTCCGAAGCACCGCAAGGTACATGGGGACATGCATCTCTCTTTTGTTTTTTTTTGTCCGAGATGTTTTGGGGATTGCGGTTGCCTGTATCCGGAGACCGCTGTAGTAGTAGCACTTACCCTCATTCTCCTTACACCACTAATCTATATCTCCAAATACAAATACATGCATAAATCCAGACATAAAGACACACCCCACGTAGTCAAAATCAGAAACAAATCAAAAGAGAAAAACCAATATTTTATCTATCCATACAGCCTGGGTACGATCTCGAGACCATACGTATATATTATATTTACCCCCCATACCCATATACCCAGCCACACACACACACATATATATATATTATATCCCATGCATCCCATTCTCATTCTCCTCCATCTGTCCAAAGTACAAAAAAGCTACCCAACACAATCCAAAACAATAAAAGAAAACAAGCCAAAAACAAAACATGTCCCCCAGCAAACCTCATACGACAATATAAGTGCACCACACAATCCCCTCATCCAAGCCCTTCATTGAACGTGCGGTAATTTCAATTTCCGCCAGCAATATATCTTCATATGTCAAGTACTTCGATCTATGCCGCACTACCGCATTCTGCAAATGCCAAAATACCCGATACTGGTGTGATTCGGTGCGTAGAATTCGCATAACTTCATCTGCAACCCTCATAAACCGTCAGCGCTCAATAAATTAATTAAATTAATTCAATTTAAAACCCTGCTTAAACAATTTCATTACTCCAACGAGCAGTGAGTGCCTAGTTCGAACCCACCCACGTGAGTAATCGTGGTTCTGAGTGTGATTTTAAGTGGGTGAAATACACTTTAGGGAAATGATTCTGCAGACGAACATCCCCTCGAGGTGACGGTACCGGAGAACACTCGCGCTCAGTATAACTACAGGGAAGGCAGCAATTGTCGACCAAGATTTTTCCGTATCTTTTCACATTTTGTACGTTTATAATTTATTCTGACATTTGCCCACCACTTACGCCGATATGTAATCAGTCTCGAAGCGAAGGACTCCTTCCACAACCTTTTTGCAACGAGACGTATAGCGCAAGTACTGGAAACAGGGAACCGACCATAATCCTATGGCTTCCAGTTTACGGTAATATCAATTATCATTGCAACACAAACATTTGTTCGTTTTTAGCACGATGCTACTTATCGTGATGAGTAGTCTAACCATAGAATAAAATAAGACCTTTTCCGTCCACTTTACCTGCGAGTATGTCCATTATGCATTCCATGTTATTGTGATTGTTATACTTGTAGAACCATTAACGGGAACAAACTTTGTATGTTCTTGCATAGAGATGCAAATATGTTGCATGGTAAGAAACAAGAGGGTATAGAGATCACTGAACCCCTTTATAAAGAAGTAAATAGAAATAGCTGGTAAATGCTTACCACGGATCCTACGGACCCGAACCTCACACCTCTGGAGCACCATGTTGGCAGCGACTAGTCCATGAAACAAGGCATGGGTTGGCCGGAGAGAAGAGTGTATTTGGCGGAAGGGGAAGAAGAGTGGGTATATCCACAGAAGAAACGGAAAAAACTGTGGAGGGAGAGCCGGTTATGGGTGGGGAGAAGGAGGGACCGGAGGTACCTTGTGCAGTGGGGGGATAATCTCGGCACCGGGAGAGAGAGCTTAGAAGCGCAAGAAAAGGATCAAGCAGGCCATTAGAAACGCAGACGGTAGCAGGGGAACGGGGAAAGTCGAGGCCTGGCGTTGCCATAGCGGATGTTTTTCATTGTATGATATCCGAAACCTCTCATCGGCGAACAAAATGGCACAGAGTAAGGCGGCAGTCCCACGGAGAGAAAGAAAAGCCAATCACAGGAGACGACACTTAATAGCTACCCACTACGCCTGGCGCTGCTGCACCGGAAGACATCCGCAACTACTACTGCTACTGCGGTGGCATAGATTTCCGTGACATATATGCCCACCTGTCCTAACTGTGGTAGGGAAATGTAAGCGGGACTATGGTTGGGAGGGTAAGTACGGGGGGCCAGAACGGTGGTAAATTACATTTGAAGCTGAGATTGATGGGAAGGCAGCGAGAGGATGGGGCTGAAGGTGCAGGTGTAGCTCGATGTATGTATGTATCCACAAGATACAATGGGTACAGGGTAAGCATATCCGTATATTTGTGTATAGTTAGTTCAAAGACTATAGTATATTTGATAGCGCAATGCCTGAAACTAGGAGATTTTACGAAACACAAGCCGCGATGATCGCCATATGCGGAGCACCCCAGGAAGAGCTGAGGGTAACGTAATCCCAAAACAGCCATATAAAATTTCTATCCCTATTCCCATCCCCCCGAAAAAAAATACCAAACCCAAAAACAATTAAAGTCCCAAAACCCGTCTTACTCCTCATCCCAGTTGTCTCCCACCCAAACAAAACCAATCCAGCCTTTAAAAAAGCCCAATATAACCAACCGAAACAAATTAGAAAAAAAAAAAAAAAAGAAACTCCAAAAGCAAAAAGAAAACAAAACCCCGTTATTGCAGAGACAAAGAACTAAAATAAAATATTACCAACCAAAAGAAAATGCACTCTATAACGTGTATATTCCCTTCGATGTACCTCAATAAAAAAAAAAAAAAACCCCCTCTATAACGTGTATATCCCCTCAATTCCATGCGAATATCGCTCACTTCTCCGACCCGGACCCCGACCCCATCCCCTCCACCACCTTAGCTCTCCTCTTCTTCCCCCCCACTGCCGCTGTCCTCTTCCACAACGCCTTTGGGCTCCTCCCCCTCGCACTTTCCCATCCCTGCTCCCCCGGCGACGGTGTCCTTCCCAGAGCCGGCGAGCTCGACCCGTCCCTCCTCATTAGCTCCTTCATCGGAGACCTCTTCCTCCCCGCCGCGGGGTTTGGCGCAGGGGACAACGTGACGGCCTTCGTGATGCTGCCCCTCCTCCTGCCCCTAGACTCGGAGTCGCTCCTCGGCGCAGGCGGCGGCGTCCGCGGGTTCGAGAAGACGTTCCAGTGGCCGTAGATGCGGGTCCCGCCGGGCGCTGCGGGGTCGCTGCTGGATGATGATGATGAGCAGGAAGTGGATATCCCGTGAGCGGCGACGGGTGGTGTTTTCTTTGCCGGCGGAGCGCCGCTGGGCTCGAGCTGCTTGAGCTTGCGGAGCTCCTGCTCGCGGTCCCGCAGCGCCAGGTCGATGCGCTCGACGTGCTCGGTCAGCGTGTAGACGAGTTGCCGCAGCTGGTCGTTTTCGGTTTGCAGGCGCGAGAGGGCGTGGGCGTGCTGGGCGCGCTCGGTGGAGAGCTGGGCGAGGAGCTGAGGGACGGTGCAGGTGTTTGGGGAGTGGGATTGCGACTCGGATTTGGATTGGGGATTCAAGGCGCCGGCGATGGTGGGAGCTGCATTGGCGAGCGGGGAGAGCGGGGACACGGGGGAGACGGGGGAGTTGGATACGCAGGGGGGCTGGCGGAGGCGGCGGACGAACGTGGGGAGACGGCGGTGGAAGTGGCGGCTGCGGAGGGCTCCGCAGCGGTGGGGGTCGTCGACAGGGGGGTGCCAGAGGGGGTGTAGGTGCTCTTCGGCGGCGTGGGCGGGCAGTCGTAGCTGAACGGCGGCGGCATCGCGACGGAGATCACGTTCCTCCGCGCACCTGCCCTCTGCAGCGCCGACGGCTTGGGCTCGGGCGGGGCGGCGGCGGCATCCTGCCCCGGCGGCGTTTCGGCGGCGCGTTTCGGCGGCGGCAGCAGCGGCGTGACGAACGTGAATGTGGCCGTGGCGGGCGTCGTCAGCGCGTCGTCCTCGTCGTCGGCGCCCGCGCTCAGGCCCGGAGAGCCGCGCGGCAGCAGCGGCGAGGGCGCGGCGGCCGGCACGGGCTTCCTCCTCGGCATCCCGGCGGGCTTCACTGCCGCCGCCGCTGCGCCCGTCACGCCCTTCGCGCGCAGCGCCGCGGTGTGCGCCGCGAGCTTCGCCCTCTGCTGCGGCGTCGGGGGCTCCACGTCCACATCCACGTCCGCGTCAACGTCAGCGTCAGCCTCAGACACGGCGACGTCGACGGCCGCGCCTCGTCCCCGCGAGCTGGACCGCGACGGGCCCCCCTCGTAGCTGTCGGCGGACGAGTGCCGGAGCGGGCTCGAGTTGCGCGAGAGCCGCGCCGACGTGCGCTCCAGGAGCCGCGACCGGAGGGACGCCGACGGGCCCGGGGCGGCATCCTCGGCGGCGGGGGTGCCGGGGCGGGACGCCGACACCGACGGGGACCGCGACCGGGTGGACGGCAGCGAGCGAGAGCGCTTTTCGGTCTTGGGCGGCGGCGGCGGAGGCGGCGGCGAGGTCGCGGAGGCGTCCGCGGTGGGCACAGGCTTCCGTGCGATCATCCCGATCCCCCGGAGCGCCCTGCTCTTGGTGTCCTTGTCCCTCTCCCTCTCCCTCTCCTTCTCCCGCTCCGCCCGCCGCATCTGCTCCTTCGCGCTCAAGAACCCCACGGACTCCATCTCGCCCTTCTCCTTCCTTCTCCGCCTCATCTGCGCCCTCGCGCTTATGAAGCCCGCCTTCGCATCCCGCTCCCCCTCCGCCTCCCACTCTTCCTCTGCATTCACACTCTCACTTCCGTCCAATGACGGACTCCCGCTATCCCCGCTGCGCTGCTTGCGCCGCATGGTACCGATCATACCCTCGATGTCTGCATACACCGGAGGCGCTACCGCCTCACTGCCCCTCCGCGACCGCGACTTCCGCACGACGGCTTCGACCCCCAGCCCCGTGGACCCGCTGGTCCCGGGTCTGCTGGATGACGGGCTGCCAGAGCGCGTGTCCAGGTCCATGCACGCGGAGATCACGTCCCGTCGCAAGCTGCTTTTTCGCTCGAGGGAGGCGCCGCGGGTGGCGCTGCCGCTCCTGCGTGTGTAACCGGCGCTGCTGCGGTCGAGGGAGGCTGCTCTAGGCGTCCTCGTTTCGTTGGCAATTATGGTGTTCTCACTCTTCTTATTAATATTCCCCCTCTCCGACTCCTCCTCTGTCCCCTCCTCCCTCTTTCCCTCCATCCGCCCAAACAAACCCTCCACGACGCCTCTCGTCCCCGGTGACATCTCCGCCGGACTCGCGCTCAGCATTGGAGGGGGCGCACCAGGCACTAACCCCCCTCCGGCGCCCAAAGTGACCAACTGATCCAGTACGTGCACAGGGCAGATGGGCTCCAACTTCATCGCGGTGCCCTGCACACCCTGCTTCTCTCCGGGGGCGGAGCGGGCCCTCGGGGGCGCCGTCTCAGGGTCGACGGGGTCGACGAAGAGCAAGCTGTGATATCCTCCAATTCCGGGCGCCAAGGGGGCGAGGTGCTTGCTGGCGATGCTGGCGGCGGCGCCGTCGCTGCTACCGGGGCGAGACGGGAGTGGCTTATCAACGTCGATGGCCACGAGCATCCCGAGACCGGTTCCGGGACGGCTGCCAAGGCCGAGGGAGGTTTTAGACCGCGCGCGGCCGGCGATGCTGCGGGTGGAAGCGGAACTGGAGCTGTCTTGGGCATGTCCGGAGGAGCCTGAACCTGATCCGCGCAGCCCGAAGCCCAGAGCGAGCCCGCTGGCGACCACCTTCGCGAGACTCTTCTTCCCCGCGGGGCGGGTAGCGGATGGAGGCCCCCTGGCGCGGATCCGAACGCTGCAGAGCGCCGCCGCCGCGACGACGACGTCGACAAGCTACCATCCTCCGAGCTCGAGGACGCGTCCGACGGCCAGTCGTCCGCGCCGGCTACAGGCGTCCACGACGAGGATGACCCGTCTGAGAGCGTTAGTGTCGAGATCAAGGACTCGGATCTAGCGTGGGTCGGCGCCGGCGGCGGGGGCGAGCCGACGGAGAGGGCCTTTGCGCGCCGAGACTTTTGGTGCTGGGTACTGGAGGTGGAGTGTTTGCGGAGGGTCGAGCTGCGGCGCGGGGGAGAGCTGGCGGGGTTGGGGAGGACGCTGGAGAGGAAGTTTGAAGGGGTAGCGGGGGTCGGTGGGTTGGTGTAGGCCCGCTGTTGCTGCGGCATCTGCTTGGAGCGGGGGAAGGAGAAGGTGGTGGCGGAGGCGGAGATGGTGGTTGTGGTTGTGGTTGCGGTGGTGGCTGCGGGGGAGATTGGGGATGTGCTGGTAGAGAAGGAGAAGGAGGTTGGGGTGGAGGGCGGGAGGTGGAGGAGGAGGGTAGTGGGTGGGCCTTGGAGGGCATGGTGTTGGTGATGTGTGGTTGTGGGTATATATAACAAATAGGCTACAATAAATAAAATCTATAACTCCCCCAGAAACGAAAAAGAAACACACACACCCCTCTTCTCCTTTCTTCTTCTTTATATATATATATATATCCCCGTGACGACGTTTTTTTTCAAAATTCAGATAAACAGACCGAATCGGGGAATGGGAGCCATGTAGTTGCGGTCGAAGGAATGGTCGAAGTAGTAGTAGCAGTAGTAGTGGTGATGGTTGTGATAGTTGATATCGATGTCAATGATCTGGAATATGTAAGGGTTAGTTAAGTCACATAGGGCTAATAGACGTTGTATCGCTGCGGTGGTAGCAGTGCTGGTGGGTGCATGGGAATTTGAATACAAAAAAGCGATGACTATAAGAGGGGGACGAGGAGGAGGACGAGGGGAAGGAAAAGGGTGCATTTCAGCACCAACATCAACAGTAAACTTCGTACCAGCTTCACGCCTGCCGTTCAAAGACATCTAGAGGTTAGGTAGCACCGATTTTCTGTGATGTGCGTGTATGTACGTAATGACATGTATGCTCGACATCCCATAAGTACGTCCTTTGACCTCTCTTATGTCTGGATTAGACGAAGAGAGGCTCAAGCCACAGCTAGCTAAGGAATAAAGTAGGTAGTCCTTGCTGTACTCGTGTGTGACCAGATGGCACTAGTCACGGACTAGTTGGTGGTACGGTAATAGTACCCGTACCTATATCATGCACGGCGGTGGGGTGGTGGGATGGAGGGTAGTGAGTGTGATTTTTGTTCGAAATAAAGGTATGGTGGAGGGAGGTGGGTGACAAAAGATCCGAGGGGAAAAAAAATAAGTAAAAAAATAAGACGTACCAATTGTTGATTCGGTAGATTGTATGAAGTATAAATTCAAGTTTTGAGTTTCCACCGTAATGCCCGCTGTAACTTTAATATTAAACTCGCCCCACCGTATCCCGATAGAATCGCACAAACAGTAACCAACAAACAATAACTAAATCGACCGTGGAGATATGTGTTCCGAAACCCAGAAGGTGTTGTAGCGTCAGTTGTCGATGTGTCTTCGTACCGAATGGTCCTGAAGTGATTCGGTTTTCGATTCCGAAGGTCGCGGGTGGCGGGCTTCGAGTATCGAATTGTGATTGGGTAAAAAACCTAAAAAAGGTCCGACTTGTACGTTGAAAACAGCGCGGGATTCCGGAAAATCGTAACCGCTTGATTTCGATCGGTGGCCCTTTTTTCTTTCTCTGTGGCTAGTTGGGGGCTAAAGTTTTTCTTTGTTGATCCGCAATGCTGTGACAGACAGTCTAACTCTTGCAATGTCGAGCGAAGGGAAACCAAAAAAAAAAGCAATGACGAATGCTCGCAGAGTATTTGGTATTATAGACGACCGGAAAATCGCAGGCTGTGCTGACGTAGCCTTGAAGCTTAGTAGTGGTCGATGTATGGTGGCGTTGGCGGCGGCTATGTAAGTCTCTGTTAGTCCCAATTGATGGGAAGATGTGGGGAAAGATTCGGAAACTAGTTGATGGGCTTAGTGTTTGGATGGTATTGTAGGGTGCTTACACTATAAAACAAAAAAAAAAAAAAAAAAAAAAAAAAAAAATATTATGTGAGTGAAAGGATAAATAAAGTATATGCGCGATAAAAGCGAGCACTACAGAGCGCTTGTGGAAGAGAGAGGAAAGTGATTTTTAAAAAAAAGAAAAAAAGAAGAAAAAGAAAAAGGGAGAAAGAGACGAAGAAGAGGGAAACGAAGGAAAAAAAAAAGAAATTTCTACCCCAGTGTGGATGGGAAAAATATGCAAAATGCTGTGTGGTTTGTGGTATGTCGTACCTAGGTAGTGCAACAACAAAACCAGCAACGGCGACCTGTCGAGCCAATAGATCTCGACACGCTGAGATGAGGTTTCGTCCGTGGAAATGAAATCAGGGAAGAAAAAAAAAAAAAAAAAAAAAAAAGGAAGGGCTGTATTTCTCTCGATTTCTATGCCGGACAGCAAGAACAACAATGCAAGAGAAGGCTGAAACAAGAAAACAAAAATAAAAAAACCAAAAAAGATAGGTGCGTGTGTAACTCTATTGGGCGTGTATCGAATTTTTTATTTTTTATTTTATTTTCTGCAAACAGAAAAAAAACCAAGAAAACAAAACTCCGGGGGGGGTGGGGGGATTTATTTTAATTCGAAACAAACCGAGAAAAAGTAAGCTTAAAGTTTCGTATGATTTCCAATTTGGATTTTGGTCTTCTCGCCTTCTTCGTTCGGCGCCACAGACGGGGAAACGCAATATGGAAAGAGTAAGAGGAAAAGAAAAAGAAAAAAAAAAAAAAGAGGAGGAGGAAGGAAAAGAAAAATAGGAAGATCGAAGAAGGAAAGAAGTACGGGAGATGAAAAAGTTGATGATCTGTCGGTATAGATCTGCTGCCGGACATTCTTGAGAAAATGCATGGCGTTAGTTTCCCCGGCGCGGCAGCGCAAGGGAGTATTGATCTATGCGCTGTAGCGATGAAGCGATTCGGTAGCAGCGTGGGGGCCTATTTTCGAATCTGCTTCACCCCCTACCAGCCTCTGGGGTTCTGGAACGCGGACTGGTATCATACATTTCCTAACGAAGGCTTGGGAGCGGTGTAAGCGGTTCCTGGAGTTGACAGGGTACAGGCAGATAAACCTGGGCTGCATTATATAATTCATCCCGGGAGTTACAAACGGTACGAAATATTGGGCTACAGAATTCTTGATATTATACTGAAGGGGTTTCCTGGTCGACTCCTACGATGGATCTTGATGGCACCGTTGCTACGCCTACTCTTTGCGAACACCTACAGCTAGGAGCACATAATATTCTATTCATCGCATTCCAAGGATGAGGCTTAGCTCTCCAAGTGGTTTTTTAGCCCTTGATCAGAGGAAGCACAATATATTTGCGTAAGAGGAAGCACAATATATTTGCGTAATTCAAAACAGTAATTCGACCGAGATCTTACTGTGGTTTCTCCATATTGCTCGTCTTCAATATTTCATCCAATTACCGGTTCTCAGTACTCTTCAGACATTCAAAGTGGCAATAATGTCGGTATATTGTGGCTTACTTGTGGCTGCTTTTTTTCAGCGCGGATATATCCGTGTAAGCACGTCAACTGAATCACAGGCGTAGGCGCCAGGTTAACATAGCAAATAGTTGGATGGCAACCAATGGTTCTTGAAGGACGGAGCAAGGCTGGAGCAGCAGTTATTGAAATACTAATGAGCATTAACCCCTTCATATCAACCATGCTACTGCAAGTATTGTAGCACTCTTGAGGCAGCTCACAGCTCGTCTCACCACAAAATCTCAAACGTTAAAACCACAAAACTGGCTTGCCTCATATGCCATCAATCATCAGCGCCCACACCCGCAGTCGACATTCGTCACCCCTGTCACTGGCAGTTGCGAAGGGCATGAATCTAAACCGAAAGTATTTCTAACCTCAATGAGACTAGCCACTTTAGTCTCCCTCGCAGCCGTGATGATGACGGCGGGGGGGGGGTGGTTTATATGTAGTTAAAACGCTAGTAATGAACATGATACCAAAAATAAGTTTTGGAACCGGAGGGGCAAGGATGGGGGTATTTTGTGAGGGTTAAAAAAACTGTTGTATAATACAGCAGAGGGGATAATATCGATATGCCCATAAATTTGCATGTATTACAATATGTGCAGCTATGCGTTTATTGGACCGAATTAAAACAAATCTGGACTGCATGTGGCGTAGATAAATGAGCTCGAGAAGGTAATTTATATACATATATAAAACAAAAAAACACATATGAGTAGAAGCATAATTCCTTTTAAGTGGAGATGTTGTTCTTTAGGCCAGGTACAAGAGCAGAGGTATCACACTATTTACTTCTTCACCTCTGGTTCATATATATGCATGTTCCTCCGCTGCTGGCCAAGGGCTTGTACAATTTGATCAAGCTTCGACAACAAAACATGCTTGTAGCCGAACCGCTGTTGAAGGACCCAAACTTTCTACAGCCCAGAAATCGGATAAGGCGGAATATCCAACTGCATATCTCTTGGGCGGGGCAAAACCTCGCGAAATTCGATGCACTACGTTTCACTGCTTTTGACCCTTGTCATTGCCGATCAATCATATCAAATTTCAATGTACACATTTTACTTGCAGGATTGCATTCGCTTACTACGAGACTGACGAGGGCCGCATAAACCAATATCATATTGACTGCCAGGACTAGCTACATGGTCTAATAGTTACGCTATGGCTGCTGGTACTGGAAATAGTAAAAACAATGCTGGTTGCATAAATTCATGATAGTATTTGATATCTTGCTATAAGTGCCTTGACCTTCCTTTCTGAGAACAGTCTATCCTTCTCGCCATAGCCCATAGGGCTGCACGCGAGTAATGATAAAAAAAAAAAAAAACAGTGTATCCAGCAGACAAAAAGACATATACGCTGTTCCCGTGCCTGAGATGTGCGCACTGGCATGTATGCACCAGCTTGAGGTCAGTCAAAGTAATAAATTTGATCGTACACACACTCTCTTTGCTGAATGCCTCACAGTGAAAACTAGTGCATCGAATTTAGCAAAGTTTTGCCCGCCCAAGAGATAGGCAATCTGCATTTCTGAATTTGTTATGCACGTGGCCACTTCTGGAATTAATTTTTTTTTCAGATTGGGCACTTTGATTCCGGCACAAGGAGATTTTTGATAAAGCAAAAAGCGGGAGGAAACCTGGAACTAAAGGTATGTACTGTATTTTGACTTCCCTGGGAAATTTGGGAAGATGAAGAGATTGTTGTAAAGTCTGGGTACATGTCCGTAATGTGCATGAAATCATTTGATGCCTTAACCAGTAAAGAAATAGATCTGAGTGGGCATACCAGTTGGTGTGAAAGCACTTCACCATCGTGGTATGATAACAGCTTGGGTATCCATTAAGGTGTTCCAGACCAGTTCAGAGTCGATCAGTGGGGGTCTTGGCATGAAACTCATTTCATACAAATGACTAGCGCGCATTGTCTGGCTTGTCGACTCCAGCCTCAACAAGTACTACAAGCGACCCTTAATTACCCAGTAAGTTTCCATCTGAACACAAAAATTCAAAAAATCCTTCTCGAAAACGCTTCGAGACTGCCTGAAAACTGCGGGTGACAGACAACAGCTGATCATGGGATCTGGGCTGTGACGTCTGGCGGGGGCATGATGGTCACTAGGGCTGAATCGGAACTCGCAAGCGCGGAGGATAATAAGATCAGATGGGCAGTTGGAGATGGGGCTAGTGCACATACCCTCAAGTCTAATTCCCGAAAGACTTAATGTTTAGACGAAACTCTAAATAGTTAGCTGGCATTTGACTTAAGCCGTCTGCATGCTTGAATACGTACGCGAATATAAATTGTTATAGGGCACTGGGTACCTTCCCGTAAGAAAGTCAAACAGGGTACATTTCCACCGCAAGCAGGGGATAGTTTCTCTAAGCACTAGGGAGTGAGTAAATAATATATCTAGAAAACTTTTTTGTTATGCAGACAAATTATACCTTAAATGCAGAGATCATGAGGCAGCGAACAAGCTGTCAATCTCACCACAACACAACATGAGCATTCAAAGAGAGTACTAGGTCTCAAGAAAAAGCAGTCAAGTTCTACTGGCAAGCACTAGGTAGCAGCCAGGTATCAATGTATCTAACAAGCGAAAGAGTAGAGGTGGCTGGACTTGCGGGGCGCAAAATTTTTCGCTGGAGGATAAGAATGCATTACTAAATATTACATATGCAAGCAGGAATAGGTGCAAATTGTATAGTTGCTATAAACTATGCTACTTCAGCAGCAGTGTACTCTAACTTTGTAATTGATTGTTTACTATTTATTCAAACTGAGTATTTGGAAGGAGGGGGGGGTACCCCTCTTTCAAAATATGTTTTCGAACGCTCTATCATACCAAACAATGAAACAGGGATACGGATCCCGGTTTTATTCCAAAGCAGGGTTTGAATTTCACATAAACCCTTAGCGGAAGGCACCCACTGTGTCTCCTGATCTCATCATTCAACAAACTTCTATCATAGCACCCTGCCATGACGAACAGCTGCACGCGGGGTCACGTGAGAGGGAAAAAAAAAAAAAAAAAAAAAATTCTAGCCTAAGGGTCGCGTTGCAATTGACATCCGCCCTCAAGTCAAAATTATATTTATTTTACTTCTCTTTACTATTCTTATGCCATTGGCGTCAGCACCACGTATTTTTTTCCTTCCCATCCCTTCCATAGCCAAGTCCTGGTGCAAACCGGACTAAGGCTTACAAACCCACGATTCTTCATTTATCTCATACTCTCGTCTGACCATTCACAGGCGTTTGTAACAATTGTTACCGGTCCCGTTGAGCTGATACATCGGCTCTGTCGTAGCCAGCGCTGTCTAATATACCTCGTGCAATGATCAGAAATAAGCACAGCGGCACTGGCACCAATTCTGTACAGCACGTGATGTTATGTTAAAGATTGAAGTGACTATACATCTTTAAAGACTAGTTTGCATTTGGCTAGCTATAGCTGAATCTTCTATTGTGGGGGTCTTCGGAACGCATAAGTTACATAACCAGGCAACATTCCCACGCTATGTAAGGGCTTGGCACCTCCACGGTAAGCGGAGTTCGGCAAATTTTTAACGCGGCATGCGCACTCATGGCGCGGATGTCTCTCTCAGGCCCCACTATGCCCCATGCAAACGGCAAACCCAACCAATTATGAGCCGATAGTCATTTACGTTGGGTATCTCCTCCCGCTGTCATTTATTCTCCGAATTTCTGCATGTACATTTATGTTTTGCCCCCCTGTCACAGAGAAGCTGACTTGCGCATTGCTTTTACGAGTATTAGCTCCGAATGTCTGATGGTCTTGGAGGGGAATTTTGGCTGCAGTTAGTAGCATAAGACCAATTTCATTTGTGCATGCCGTATAGGCTCGTACGTACATGCGCCTTAGAGGTGTATTACTAGGTTGAAAAAAGGGGTACCTTCGTGTATCTATGAGTTGTTTATTTACAGACGAACCACTTTCTAGATCAGACTCAAACAGAAGATTTGTAAAGCATTTTACTCTGGCTTTCAATGACTGCACAGAGTGTATTAATTTGGGGGAGAAACTCCAGATTGTCACCATTCGAATTCTGCAGTGTCTTCCACCGGTTGCTAGCACAGGAGCATGATATGTAAGGCTTCACAGTGATTCTCACTGGGATAGTACCTTTGGGCGTCATGTTGGAATCGTTGTACAGATAGCCTCAGCCCAGGTTATTGTGTCGAAGGTATAAGTGTCAAGCTCGGGAGCGTAGCTAAGCTGCCAATTCGGTCCTGTATATGTAAGATGTACTCTCCTTATTAATCTAGTCTGCATTACACTTATGGGTCCTCCTTCTATTGCATATGTCCACATTGTGATTGACCAATAATCATGACATAACTCCATGATAAGTACATGTGTTGATGTATGGAGGCGAATCAACCTTCAGCTGTCAACACTCACGCCACAAGTCAAAAAGCAGCATAGACCCATTAGTCTGATGTAGATTTACAACTACGAGTATAGCATGCACAAGGTAGCATTCCTCGCCATAGCCCATAGGGCGGCATGCGAGTAATGATATAAAAAAAAAAAAAGGTAGCATTCAGGGTAACGGACAACAAAGTCTTCGCTACTAGTTATGGATAGATGGCTACACAATAGTAGGAGTGTATCAAGTGTGTTTATATGGGACTTCCTGTTTGTGTCAGTCTCCACATAGTGCTGCCTCGTGTCTGCTGGCACAGGTAGGGGCAAACTTAACCCAAACTAGGTTCCCTAGCGACTAACTGAGCCTTCCAATCTCCCTACGTTAAAAGCCCCCTAACTTCCGTGCATTAAAATGTAAAACAGAGCAAAAAAATTAAAAATAAACGGTCCTAGAAAGGCTCGAACTTTCGACCTCCCGGTGTCGCACCTTATTTTACTCATTTGCTCCATTTTACACATTTTTAACGTAGAAGGCACATTTGAATAAGGTATAACAGCCGGACGCGCTAACCAATTGCGCCATAAGACCTTGCTTGATGAATGTCTTGAGAATTATGAATAACTAAGAAGAGGTTGGCAATATTGCAACGGCAAAATCAAATACCAACATCAGGCCTAGGCTTTCATGAAAACATATGTTTATCTACATATCCTTTATTTTCTTTTTCTTTTTCCTTTTTTAACTATATCATTATTCAGTTACAGCTTTCGCCGTGGCGAACTAGAACTATGGTTCTTTGGGACATTTAGTCAAAGAGTTTGATAGAGATTCTGAGGATGGAAGAAGGTAGCTTGCTGACGAGAGTGCTTATTATTGTGTATTGATTAATAATCGCTAACCTGTGTAAAATCTCCAATAGAGATAACCATGTTCATCACTGCTCATCCAGGACAATTCTCCCTCAACTGACTGCCATCATTCTACCCATTTCTGTCACTAGTCCGGGATACCTCTAGAAGACAGACGGCCAGGAACGGCCTCTAAAGCCCGTCAAAGCTCTGAATGCGGGGAGCAATTTGGCTGATAGGAGAGGGCCCAGGAATCGGGTACCTTGTGAGAGGTTGGTAGTAGATATTGATGAGGATACCTGGATCTGTGGTGAAAAGATACCGGGGATGGAAGATCCACCTGGGGTTGGAGCTACCTCCGCCAGTGACTCCAACTTGCACACAGGACCGTATTGCTCATGAGCACGAAGTTCTTCTAACACAGTAGTGCAGGAGTGAAGGGTAGTAAGAGCATAGATGTAGTATTGAGCTCCATTGACAGTCGACACAACATGCAAACCAATCATCTCATCCCTAGCAGATACTGGTCCGCTAGCAAGGGTTCTTGGGATTGTGAAGCTGTAACGACCACCATTGGCATTCGTCTCATCAGAGGCCCATTTTCCACCAGAAAGAACACCGCTGTGTGCGATTTTGAGCCAGCGGAGGCCTTGGGTTTGAGTGGTTTTGGCGTCGTTGACTTTGGCCATGTAGAATTTTTTTTTTTTTTTTTTTTTTTTTTTTTAGTATATCATTGACCCGCATCACGTATGAGTACCGCGGGCACCACAGGTATCTAACTGACTTTTTTCTTTCCTTTTAATAAAACCCTCGCCATAGCCCATAGGGCGGCATGCGAATACTGATATGGAAAATAAATAAATAAATAAATAAATAAATAAATAAATAAATAAATAAATAAAAAAATCGCTTGCCGCCCGTGGGGCTATGGCGATGGCCATGTAGATAAGTCGGGACCTCTCTGGGCAGCCCAATCTGGCCTGCCCCCCCTTTTTTTTTTTTTTAATTTCACGTAAAAACCACTTGCAGCTGTTCGCCATGGCAGGGTCTCTGGACCGAAGTCCTTATGGCCCGGAGACAGGCACCTGTGCAACTACCTACAAATACGTCCCTTAAACATCAACGAAAAATAAAACAGCCCCTTCAGGTACGAGATACCAGCCGTCCGTTGTGGTGGAAACCACGGTGCCGATGGAAAGGATAAGGGTAAATGCGGGCCGGAACGCCACTCATCGGTAGGGTTATATGATGCGTATATATGCTAAGGAAGCGGGCTCAAATTTGGTAGATATAGCAGGTCCTGCCTGACAGCGTGAGATGAGGCAGAATGAGCTGAATTTGATATGTATGGCAGGCCCGACCTGCCAGGGCCAGACGAGGTAAGATGAGGTGAATTTGGTAGATATGGCAGGCCCAGCCTGGAGGCGTGAGATGAGGTAGAATGAGTGATATTTGACAGGTATAACAGGCCTGACCCGACGGTGCGAGATGCGGTAGTATGAGTTCAATTTGACAGTATGGCAGGCCTGACCCGAAGGCATGAGATCAGGCAGAATGAGCTGAATTCCGTATATATGGCAGGTCCTGCCTGACGGCATGAGATGAGGCAGAATGAGCAGAATTTGACGCGTATGGCAGGCTCGACCCGTCGGCGTGAGATGAGAATGAGCTGATCTTGACAGTATAGCCGGCACGACTGGGTTGCACGAGATGTGGTAGAATGAGTTGAATTCGACAGTATGGCAGGCCCGACCCGACGGCTGGGATGAGGTAGAAAATGGCATGCGATGAGGCAGAATGAGCTGAATTTGACATGTATTGTAGGTACAGCCCGACGGCGTGAAATGAGCTGAATTCGTCAGGTATGCTTGCAGCTGTTGGCCATGGCAGGGCGTTTTTTTTTTTTTTTTTTTTTCACGTGACCCCGCTTGTAGCTGTTCGCCATGGCAGGGCCACATGGCAGGGCGTGATGCACATTAAAGACGGCAACGCGCTGCAGTTCTTTGCCTCTAAAGATGGAAGGAATTGAATTGGGTTCGACTTGAGAAGTATTTTCATGGATAAAGGCTTTCAACTACTCATGAGTCATTGATATGAAAACCTGAGTTTTTTTATTTTATTTTTATATCAGTACTCGCAATATGAAAGCCTGAGCAGGAAACATGACGAGCACATGGTAATGACATAAGGTAGAATGCCCTGCCATCGGGTTCATGTGATATTAAAAAAAAAAAAAAAAGACATAAGGTAGAACGATTGGTAGGAGGTGTATATACGGGTTCTTGGATTAACGTCTATGATCCCACAGGCGCTGGATGTAGGAATGTGTTCTGTTTTACTTGTAACAATAAATGGTTACAATGTGTTCCATATTGCTTCCCATTCCATGAAGCGACCGTTGTACTTGAGTACATTTATTCATTGCGAATAAACTTTACACCAAAACTGCACAATGTTTGCGCACAATGTTTCAACAACTACAACAGGATCCTTTGCATAAAACGTTTAGCAAGATGTCATATATAAAATCTAGCATTTCTAGGTGTTCGAAGATTGTGTGTGTAAAGGAATTAAATTATAATCCAGAGGTCTTGTAGTAGGTACAATAATATATTACATTTCATTGGACTTGACTTGTTCAATTGTAGAAATAGTATATATCTACATTCGTGTGCTTTGTCTCGTGAAAATCGATTTTTAATGAGATATATGAACATTGAGAATAATTTCACAACCGCCACAGGTATATTTTACCTCATTCCGGGTATTTCCTACTAAAATAAGCTTGTAATATCTTAGAGTCCGAATACTTTTCATGAGTTTCCTGCAGGAGTATCCTCGTCATAGCCCATAGGACATACCGGGCCTTTCACCCGCACCATGAGAGAGTTTTGCGGGCAATACATGTAGTTAGTAGTAGTTAGTTGCAGGGTTTGACTTCGTTTCGTTCTTTCTTTTAATAAAGACCCTCGCCATAGCCCATCGGGCGGCAAGCGAGTATTGATATAAAAAAAAAAAAAAAAAAAAAAAAAATAGCCGTGGGGCAGCATACGAGTAATGATGCTAAAAATAAAAATAAAAATAAAATAATAAAAAATAAAAATAAAAATAAAATCTGCAGGAGTAGTATGCAGAATTCAATTCTAGGAGTATTCCATATAATAAATGCGAAGCCATCATACATAAAATTGCTCTTAGAATAGCTCTTCTGCAAAGCGTGTAGAATATTCTGTTCTAGATGTTAATATATTGAGTGCGAAAACTTCTGCAGTTTCAGTGTAAAATGTGTTTCCGCTCGTAGAATACTTAAACATGCTTAGCTTTGCATCGTGCCCACAAGGAAGTGGATCATTAAGATTTTAAGCTCTCCTCATCCATGCTCTAATCTCCTCATCAATCCTTTATCATTGGAGCGTACAGGCGAAACCGATGAGAGCTTTTCCTTGAATATACTACTCCATGATAAATTATATAGGCAAGAATCAAGCAAGTTCTCACTACGGGCTACGGTTGCGGTTGACGGATAATCCATTGAATGCTCATAAAGATTAGCATCTTGAAGCAGATTATTATTGGGAAGCTACGTTCTTGTGCATCTCGCATGGGTACACTGTCTTTAAATAGTCTAGCTGCCCGAGTGACAGATCTTCCCCTTTATATCATTACTCGCATGCCACCCTATGGGCTATGGCGAGGTCGTCTCCGCCGATGGGGCCATGCGGTCGCATCGCAGCGGCGAACATTACGCTAGTCTAGTTCCCTGGTGGCGTCGGAAATCGCTTCGCACAAATTAGCACCTAGAGACAGCTAGCAGGCCGCGGATAGGGCAAGGCCACGGATAGGGCAAGGTAGCTAGGATGCTAGCTAGGTCTGCAAGCTGAAACAATCCCACCAAGACAAACATATGGAACTTGCATTTGCAGTGCAGTTCGCAACATCGTAATTAACATGTCAAACATACCCAATCTCGGCACTGGTTAAATAGTAATCTTGAGATCCATGCGGATCACTGTACCAAAATTTCAGATCTGTAAGGCTCAAGCTTCGAACCCAACGTAAGGAGGCGTTCTACTGGAGCTCTATTGTCGAGACTGAAGCGAATGAATACAAATTCCCTGTGCCACTCAGCGACTGCTGCAACTACTACAAGTAAAGTTGGACGGTCGGGAATAATAAACCTTTGGCCAGCAATCCTTTTTCTGTGGAACCTACTAACCACAACCCTCATTCCGCCACAATCGTTCGAACACATTTTGATGTAAAATACATAACCTCTCGGATCCATCCAGCAGCTGTAACGTGACCTCGCCCGAACACGCCCGAACACGAGAACATTCCCATCCCTCTGGTGGCCGTGATAATGGCCCCCGCTGCAATACGTGTCGATCTTAACATATTGATATCCACTAGAAATATTGTAAACATCCGTCACTACCGTGGATTCATGGGGCGAGGAGATGACCAAGTTCTGGGATCTATAGTTCATGATGCTCATTCGTGCGTGCTCTCAGAGGGAAGACCAATTTAAGTCCCAATGGCGGAAGCAGGTTCTGATTCCGGCACGCACGATAGAGATGAAGCAACTCCCAGATGACAGGGATTGATGGCAAGGGGGTCGTTTCCTGACTTTATGTTTTTGAAATCTGAGCAAGTACGGATCAATTGTTTTGCTTGCTGAAGAGCTGCGAAATTTGGATTATGGATAGAGGTTACGTCGTTGATAGATACACCGACAAACGATTGAATTTGGGGTTTTTTTTTTTTTTTTTTTTTTTATTTCACGTAACCCCGCTTGCAGCTGTTCGCCATGGCAGGGTCCCTGGACCGAAGTCCTTCTGGCCCGGAGACAGGCACCTGTGCAACTACATACAAAATCGTCCCCTGTAAAAACACACAACGATACTATGACTTCGGTGATGTGGAGGAAACACAAAGCGAAAGCCCAATCCCCCAAGAGAACAATTAAGCACGAATACTCAAATATCCCCCAGAGAATCAAGCAGTCATATCCATCTCCTCCACATCCCTCCCCTTCCCCTTTCTGTCCACCTTTGTCATTCTGTCCCAGTCATACAAGCACGAGTGGTACCATTTGCCTGATAACCGTACCTTCGCTGGTGTTTGACTATCTGATTCTACCTCCCCTCCAGGTAGATAACAATCGAGCTAGTCTTCTTTCCCTCCCTCCTTTCTTTTCCCACCAACCATCTTGCTGCAACAATCTTCCCCATCCATGGGTTCGCCTTTTCCATCCACTCTCTTACTTTCCCAAGTTTCTTCGTCACCGCATTGAATTTGGGTTGGATACTCATGTGATGAGTGGATATTCTATTCACATAAAGTTTACAGGGCCATTGCTTCACAAAAAATCATACTCCCATCCTCTAGTTGTCTCCATAACAAGAATTCACAATGTGACCCCTATCCTTCGTGTTCCTCCTCTCCCTCCTTCCGCCGGTTCACTGGCTCAGGCACCTACGGCAACGGTCACCCGACCTCGTCATACCTGGGCACACAGAGCACGGTCAATGATGCGGAGCTCATAGCCATGGGCGGAGCATTAGATCACCAGGACGGAGAGCTGTTGATAGTAACCGACTCCAAGGTAGCCATCTCCAAGCTTCAGAAAATAGCCCGGGAACCCACAAACGAAGGCGCATCACGACTGGTCTGGGAAAAATGGGAAGAGAGAGCCCTAAGAGGCGACCACGACGTAGCAGTAATGTGGGTAAATAGCCACAAAGGGATCAAGGGGAACACGGAAGTAGACAGAGCCGCCAAGATAGGCGTACACCTCCAATACTAAGACGAGACTATTACCGAAGCGGGGATAAGACAACTATCCAGAACATGGAGAGCCACGGAGAGGAACCGGCTGGATCTCACTTACAGACCGCTGACATGACTAGGACGAAGAGTTTCGACACTCGCCGGCATACTGGGGGCAAGGGGCTGAGAAAATGGCAACACACAATCGGCAAAGCCGACAGCCCGGAATGCCGATGGTGCGGTGAAGAGGAGGAATCCACGACACACGTGCTCACCAGGTGCAGGACATGGAAAAGAAAATGGCCAGGAGGTATGGCAGATCTGATCGAGCCACCCAAGAGCAAGGTCAAGGACCCTCTAATGACGTTCTGGAATGGGCGGAAAGATAGGGACTGACTATTTTCCTTACTATCGATTATACATGGATTACTATAGGCACGGGGATGACGGACTATTTTCTCCTTATTTCTCTTCCATATCTATTTCCTTATTTCTCTTCCATATGTATTTAACCTTGCCATAGCCCATAGGGCGGTACGCGAGTACTGATATAAAAAAAATAAAATAAAATTTCGCCGGTTCTCTCGCACGGCCATGTCAAATATCACGAGATGGACGGCGTCCAGAACATTGGGTACCTCCCTATTAGCAGTCCCAACTTCACTCTAGATGCCCCCAGCATTGTTCGCAAGATCCGCTGCGACAGCCATTAAGACGCCCCTCGAGCGCAATATTAACTGCAGCCAGAATGCCGTCCCAATCCCAGATCGAACGGGACCTGTCACGGACTCACGGCTGCGTCAAAGGTCAAGTTTCAATGGAATGAATGGCCACATAACGGTCCAATTTTTACATAAATGGCCACGTGTGACCCTGACTGTGGTTCATTTGGGGAGATGATAGGGATGGACTGGTGTGGTGCAAGACTGGTGAGTGTTATCCGAGAGGGCAACAAAACCAGTGCGAGGAGTGCCAGTGCTGATGGGACTCGCCATATAGATGAATTTGGGTTCGACAACACCACCCGTACCTGAGCAACCGGCAAGCGCTTCCAACAAGGCAACTCTTGGTACTCCACGATTCCAGAGTGCATTGCGCCCGGCGAGTACCTAATCAGGCAGATCATCAGCATGAGTGATGGATATAAACTTGGTAAGTAGAACTTTCGCTTTCCGACTCTCTCATCACGCAGCTTTTTTTCTTTGTGGTGGGGGATTCACAAAACCCCGCATACAAGCTACTAGCCTATGGCACCAAAGGAGCAGCTCTGTTATGAGCGTGGATTAACTTGAGGCCCAATCAGGTGGCTACCAATTCTATCCCAGGTAACCTTTCCCAGTTCCTCTACTTAATCATCTGGTGACGAGGCAGTTTGTACTGATAAAAATATAACAGGTATTTATAAGCCCACCGACCCTGGCGCCTTGTTCAACACCAACACAGCATATACATATTACCCAATTCCGTGAGTCTTTGGTAGCCTCATAATACGTCGTAGACTGGAGAAAAACATGATACTGACTTTTTTTGATTATAAAGCGGCCCACCTGTCTTCAAATGCCCTTCGCAACGATTTGTGCATTGATATTGAGAGTGTTGGCAGACTCTTTTTTTTTTTTTCCCTTGGTCACGTAACCTCGCATATAGGCTACCAGCCTATGGCAGGGAGTTTGCAGACTTATGAGATTAGAGGTTTTGGGATGCAGATTACAGACAACAGGCAAGTAAAGGATGGCAATCAAGAAGGACTAGGAGGACGGCTTTTCAGAAAGTCAGGCACCTAGATTGTCCCACCGTGAGGGGACAAGTTGTCCGCTGGCGCTAGATGTGGCATTAGGGGCTGAACTTTTTTTTTTTTTTTTTTTTTTTTTTTTTTAATATCATTACTCGCATGCCGCCTGATAGGCTATGGCGAGGTAGGGGGCTGAACTCCAGTTGAAGGTAATCGTTGGCAACCTGACCTCTAGATCAGAATAAATGATGTCTTTATCGTTTATATATAGATATATATATTTTGATCACGTAACCCCGCATAGAGGCTCTCAGCCTATGGCAGGACCCCTTTATTACCCGGAAGCAGGCCTGTGACACCAGATTGTGGGCCGGATCACCCATACTACATATCTACCTACACGGCTTCACCGTGGCCACAGATGAGCAAATGCAGACAGACAGTGGATCAAGCACAACTATACACAAAATGGATTCTTAATCAGTCTCCATTGCATCCTCCCCAGCCCTACCCACCTGCTTTCCTTTGTCTTTCCTTTCCCTATCCCACTCATACGCATCCCATTTGTACTTCTTACCTCCAATGTGTAGAGTCTCTGGTATTTGACTAGTCCCACCTGCCCCTCCAGGTAAACAACAACTGAACAGTTACCTTTCCCTCCATCGTCTCTTGCTTCAACAGCCATCCAGCCCAGCGATCTCTGTGCCCAGTTCATAATCCACCTCCAACCACTTCCGAACATTCTCCAGTCTCTTGGTCACTGCTATCCCATGAACAACTATTGCTGAAGTGGCAGGTTGTAGTTCCGGCTTTTTTTGTAAAAGGGGCTTGCTCTTTGGAGTAGAAGTGGCCCTGGAGATGGAAGTCTTTCCTTTGGCAGGGGCAGGTGGGTCTCTCTTCTTAACACTGGGTGGAGTGGGAGGGGCTGGCCTCATCTTCGGGAGGGTGCAGAAATTTGGGCAGCTGCTTCAGCATATGATGGTCGCTCTATTCACATATCCACATTACGCAATATGGAGGTTTGGGCAGCTGCTTCCACATATGATGGTCGCTCTGTTTGCATATCCACATTATGCATAGGTGGAGTAGATGTGTTTATTTTGGTAGAGTCTGACTCCTTATCTCCATAGTACTTTTGGCAAATAGCACTTGTAAAGCGTTGGATATTCTTAAGGTACTAATGCATCAGCTCATATCCATCCTCAAGATCTACTCTTTCTGCCATCACTATCTTATACAAAAAGATTGTGCGTCACATCTAAGACAAAGCTGGCGATGTCTTTTGAAGTTGGGCTGCCCGTTCCTTCGCTGAGGAGTTGAAGCTTAGTGGTAGGCGAGCGTGGGGCAGTATTGATTGGTCTGGTGGCAGCGATGGTGGGGTTGTAGGTGCTGGTGGCTGTGGAGTAACCGGTACAAACCGATTTCCTCGGTGGCTAACCCTTGAGCTTCTATGGAAGCTCATGTCGGGTGTTTGACCGATCAGTGAGTGATCGTTTATATTTGGAACTACAGGTTCGACTGCGTACAGACACCAACGTCACCCCATCACAATGCCGTTTATTCGGTTACTTCGTTAGCTCAGACCAGACTGTGGGGAAGAAAACAACGCAATGCTGGCTTTCGGATTTGAACTTTTCATTACAAACATAACTTCGTGACTCTGGCAATCTCGCATTCCAGTGTTCAATAATGAGCCTAGCATTTGGAATCCTTCTGGTATGAGTTATTGCTTCCTCAACCTCGATTTTACTCGTTATAGCCCGCAGGGGCGACATGCAAGTATTAAAGAACATCCAGACCTTTTGAGCTATATTCCCTCACTTAAGTAGTGACACACTAAACACAACAAGGTTAGCACTGAAAATCCTTTTTAGCTATTTTCTTAACCAGTGCTCACCTGACTATACCAATCATTCGAATACTGGCACGGATACCCCAGCACACACGTCGTATGTCCTGTCCACCCCAATCCCTCCACACTGGCTATAAAGTGCTCCCTGTGCCCCAACCGACGTTGGTGTCGCCGTCGCGCTCGATGTCCTCGTCACTACTGATGTTGCCCCACCCGTCCCCTGAGGATTTTGCAGCTCAATTGCATCGATGATATAATTCGCGCTTAGATACCCTGAATCTCCGCTCTCAAATACGCCCAACGTGAGAGTGTTCTGCCGGGCCCAGTGTACCAGCGGGAACAGTCCATGTATACTGTTCTCCATAGCCACGGTAGCCACCTCGGGTTACACCACAGGATGCGATGAGTACTGGGGATCCTGGGTCGGTGCCGGACCAAGCGCTATGATTGACGGGGTGGGACGGTCACCTTTAAAGGAAAGAGTTGTTCCGATGCGGAGAACGGTAGCGTAGTTGATGACGCTGGGGATGTTGAAGTTGATGGTAGCAGTGCCGCCAGTTTTAGCCCAGAGAGCCATGGGGAAGCTCCGAGCTGATGAGGAACCTACGGTGTATGTGCCTCCCCAGGAGGACTATTTTTTTTTATATAATTAATCGCGTGCCGCCCTGTGGGCTATGGCGATGCGGGAGTCTGACGGATGCCTGTTCAGGGGGAACGTAAGCAATACTGCTCTAACCATGGAGATTCAAATGGAATTGTATACAAATATCGTCAAAAACTTATCCCATTCTTAAACTCAAAAGGCTGCCTGTCAAACTCTCCTACGCGCCAAAAGGCGGCTGGACTCGCCTCTGCGGAAGTGATGTTGCTGGTTGTGGTCGACCCAGCAGATACAGTGACTGTCTGCTCCTTCACCAGGAGCTCCTGCTTATATAGTCTCATTGTGCAAGTTCCAGGTTCCCCAAGGGCGGCACGCAATTAATGATCTGAAAACGAGTGATTACGCTCCGTTAATCCCACCAACGAGCTAATAGTCGATACGACGCGCAAGTTCAGAATTGAGCAAGAAGGAGGAAATTGAAGGTCGCCACTTTGGAGTTATATACCGCAGGATCCGGAAATTTCCATATCGTGCACCACATGAATTCCCACCAGCACACGCATCTTATAGGCAGAGGTTCTGCCAAACCACGTGATGCAGTTAGAAACCAATAGTAGTACTGAACTAGTCCTTGTAGTGTCTACATAAGCAAACAATACCGTCGGCTATCGACAAGCCCTATGTACCACCAGAAACGGCCGTACGCGGTCCGGGGTGGCTGCCTCCCTAGTGCAGTTTCCCAGATTGATGGTGAAACCGTTAGCCATGCGACTTGCATGTGGGGCTGGTGAGGTTCTGAGCCTTTTCGTAATTGCGAGAGAATCATCAGCGAGACATAGAGTAGAGGATAAACGTGTGATGCCCAGTCATTTGACTAATTGAAATTCTGCATTAGTTGATCTGGAATGTAAATTACTCGAGACTGGACCTTATCACCGAATATCTGAAGATGTATCCTGTGATTTATATCCAAGCTGTATAATCGAACTTTCTGAATGGCAATATTTCTGAAGAGTAAGGATTAGACCTAACCGAAAGAGCTGATCAAGCCTTACGATGGTACATGATCTCAGCTAATATACCCTCCCATACCTTTTATTTATTTATTTATCTATTTGTTTGTTTGTTTTATCTCTTTTGACCCATATGTAGCGGTGCTGGGCAATGACGAGACAGGGCTTACTTGTGTGAATGTAACTAGGTACTATACTCGAGTAAGCCAAAAGCTTCTGCTACAGCCTCCACGAACTCCTGCTTCTATGCAGGCCATCCATGCCCATTCTGACACCCATAGCCACTCCCACATTTCTCACACGTACGTAATCTTGCTTATTTGGTTGTATCACACCAATATACAGTTACACCTTGCTATACCGGACGAACAAAATCCAACACTTCCTGTCCGGTTTAACTTAGCGACCGGTATAACAAATTTTGCAGGGGTGCCCGCCAGCAGGTAAAGAATTTAGTAAGCCAATTTGGAGGTGCAATATGCCTGCAGACTTGGTAGTTATTCCAGCAGGATATTCTTTTCTAAATCTCTCAAGATATACAGAACTTCAAATATTGAATTCAAGATATTGAGAATACCTCGATAAAACTATTCTAACACAGAGAAAGTATGAAAGAAGTCTTATGATCAAGACTTTCATCCAGTTCAGCTAATTAGTTTGTATGTAACTTGAATTTAAATTTTGTTGCCCGGTCCGGTTTAACTTGGTGTCCGGTATAGCTAATTTTTTTGTATGTAAATTGCAAAAATCGTCCAGTATAGCTAATGTAAACGGTTCAACACGCACTTCGCTAGATAATAAGGTTGCGTTGCATACACAGGGTTTTCAACTTCCGTTTTTCTTGCTGCATATCTGCACGTCAAACTAAGGAACATCGGGACGCATTGTGACGAGGAAGATTTTCAAGCCTTTTCAATATAAATATACAATTGTCGAGCGTTAGAAAGCATAGCTGAGCTTTTGCTTTTTTCTGCTCCCGTCCATGAAATAAATATGCTCGCCTCTTCATATGCATGTGGTTCTCAATGGTCAATACTCAGTAGCATTGCTTATCCGTTGCAGACATGTAGTTTATTCTGCACCCAGCGAAACCATTACCCTTGTTGAAATCTGCTGTCTCGGCTACCGCCAACCCACACAATCTGAAATACCAGAAATGTAAGACACAAAGAGCAAAAAAACAGCTAAATTGAAATTATATCTCAAAAACGCAAAAAGAAAGGAGAGGAGGAAAAGAGTGACCGAGCTCCCTTGCTAATGATTCATAAGAGGCCATTCAGAGAAGGTGCAAGAATTAAGGATGGTAAGTGAATTGTGACTGCGAGTCCGAACGGTTAAGATGGTGCCAGAGACGTATTTTGAGACTCAAATTCGTAGGATAAGAAGAAAAGGTCATGAAAAGCTATATTCCCGAAAAAGAATTACATAACAAAATTCCAAATATTCACACAAAAATAAATTGAAAAAATAATAAGAAACAATAAACCATTTTTCTCAACGCCTCGACTCCCACATCGACTTCACCAGATTATAAAAGTGTTTATTCCCCTTGATCTGCCCCTCAATCCTACTCCACAAGTACCCAGTCTTCCCCGTTCCACCTGAAGGCGAAAACAGTCCAAAATAAGCATCATTCACCTCCTTCAAGTAATCGCCCGGCGCATACGTTGCCCCATTCAATCCCCATTCCTTCAGCGACCCAACACGCCACATATCCTCCCACAGTAACTTAATTAACCTGAATGCAATCACTTCCTCCTTGCCTATCAACGCATGTGAATTGATACTTGCTTCTATGAGCCGTGCATCTAGCTTCGCTTTATCGGTGGCGTGACGAAGAATGTAGATCAAGGCATTCTCCGTGTCTTGGGTGAACTTGGATTTGATCCGTGACTCAAGAGACTCGGATTGTGCTGTCACTCGCTTCCATTCCTTATTGATACACCTGAGACGGTAGAAGCTCGCCTTTGTAAAATACTTCATCACCTTCTCAAAGTCCGGTGTTCCTGTCAAGGCGGCATAAAGCTCGTTGATGTTCTCCTCAATTTGCGCATGCGGGATTGGGATATTCGGGTCTTCCCACCTTCGCTCTGCCTTCAGAATTTCCTTGTAAAGGACAGCCATTCTTCCCGAGAGGTCGCTTTCTAAGGCTTTGAGTAAACTGTCATTGGATTTCCGCGTATTCTCCCATTGCGCACAGATGGCTTTGATATCCTCGTTGTTGCGGCTGAGGAGCGCCATCCCGATATAGTCCTCGTTTGTACCCGGTCCGTCAATTGCTTTGCTCAGGATATTTACATCAAGATCCAGGGGGCCAGCAACAAGAGCGTAAACCAAGCTCTTGAACCCGCCCGAGAAATTCATCTTGCGGTTGCGCACTATATCAAGTAAGTCGCTTGGGTTCTTCTTATCCCCTACATGAGTTTGTCGATATCCTTGTCTCCTGGCGGCGATATCCAACGGATGGAACCGATTGGAAAGGGCTTTGATAATTGCTTTCTCGTCCGTGTTAAGAGAGGACGAGAATGCTTTAGTAAGGAGTTCCACATCTTGCAGGACCTGGATTGGTGGATACTGAGGATACTGATTCAAGTCGAACGGGTGCAAAGAGTATCCGACTGTAGGCGGAATATACGGGATATCAGGCGAAGGCTGCCATCCAACGGCACCAGGAGCAACGTTAAGGTATGGGATTTGGTGAGGGTATGCGTATGGAGCCCCAGCTTGGGGTGGGAATGCGTAAGGGCCAAGTTGTGGTGATGGCTGACTAGGGTAGCCGGCTGGTGGGGGGTAGCCTTGGACTGGAGGATAGCTCTGGGGGAATTGTTGGTATCCTTGGATTGGAGAGGTGGGGTAGGAGGATTGTGGAGGTGGATAGTGGCCATGTTGTTGGTGTTGTTGTTGAGACGGGTACTAATTTTGCCAAATCAGTAAATTCAAAATCAGTACGGGAACAACCATGTGCAAACTCACCTGCTGATAAACCTGCTGGGGTTGTCCCCACTGCTGTTGCTGCTGAGGAGGCGGCTGTCCCCACGGCTGTTGCTGCTGAGGAGGGGGCTGTCCCCACAGCTGTTGCTGCTGAGGAGGCGGCTGTCCCCACGGCTGTTGCTGCTGAGGAGGGGTATACCATTGCTGACCCTGAGGAGGATACCCTTGATGTTGTTCCTGTCTCTGAGGAGGATATCCTTGATGTTGTTGCTGCTGTCCCGGAGAGCCCATCACCGGACTACCCGGTATCGGGGATGGCGCTCCCGACCCAGCAGTATGTGGCGGTGGTATTTGGGTTAGCGGACCCTGGGATATCTGTATCGTCGGCATTGGGACAGGGATTGGTTTCTGAGGTTTCTGTGTCGGCGGCTCCGTTGAAGGCGGGTGTGTTCGTTTAGTTGGCAATTCTTGCTGAGCGATGGGTGCAGAATCAGAACATATGGGCACTGACATAACTTTATACGTTTTTGCGCTTGTTTAATTGCCGGCAGTTATCGTTTCTATTTATCCACGGAGTTGGGGGAAGAGGAATGTTCGGGTTGTGCGTGTGCGTGTGCGTGCGCGTTTGTGTTGGTGTGAGTGTTGGTGTATGTGTTCAGGAGCAAGAGATTTCCCCAGAGTATGTTCAAATCTGGTATCTGGAATGCTGGTATGTTATCTCGAACTGAATTTCCTAAATATACCATCAACTGCGTGCGATACGTAAGACATAAATACTAAATACGGCACTTACACATGAACCGCTACCTATCTAACATCTTGTCATGGTTGAAAGACCAGAGGCTTAGAGAGAGTTGTGGAATTGGAGTTTGCAACTCAACCATGCAGAGCGCAAGCGCAGAAATTTAGTCACACGTTGCGCCTCAAACATACCTTGCTTTGCTTTCCCCAGAACGTTAATAATCATCACCAGCGGTACGCGAGGCAACCTACAGGGTCGGAAGGGGGCGGCATATCATTCATACAATGCCCTGCCATCTCTGGATTTGATACTGTGAATTTTGGTGCGACATTATGCTGTTGAAGGAATAGCGAAAGACGTAGGCAATTCATTGAGTACTTTACACGTTTTAGGGAAACCTGATTCTAACAATTAGCGTTCAGGCTTGCTCCTCCGATCAAAAAATCAGGAACGCAGGAGACTGTGTCTGCGCTAGAGTTAACTATAAATTTCAGTTCGGGCAATGGTCGCTGTCTGGTTAGCATCACAATCTTCCATTCCATTAATACCTGTGACGAACTGGTGTCAGTGACCGACAGCAGATCTATCAGCTGTTGCATATCTCAACCTACATTTTTTTTTTTTTGGTCAAGTAACCCCGCATACAGGCTACCAGCCTACGGCAGGGATTTTGAATCCCTGTAAGCGACGGTGATTAGCAATGTCGGGCACGGCCCAGGCATATGATAGAAGGTTTAGAGCAACATGACATACGCCTCAATGTACCCATAGCCTCATAACCAGGCTGAATGGTGCTTTATTGTCATAACAAAACGACAAGGTAGGGAGGGTAGCGGGCATTGCAAGTGATCATTTAAACACGGTAGCTACGAAATGATACCGTGATCGCTGTCATTTCCTGCACAAACAGCCTTTCAAGGCGGAGTCCCAACTTTCTTCCCAATTCAACCTGAATAGAGTTTGTTTTTGCTAGGACATACTTAGTCTGGTTGCACGGACATACTCCGAAACCAGGAGCATCATTCTGAACTGCTATAACTTTCACCATAGCTTCTATCTGAAAACACTTGAGTGGAATTTTAATAAGGTTGTTGTATGGATACAAGGGAATACATACAAATGCGTTTGGAGGGTATATAAAACTCAATAATGATGCCCTGGAAGTCAGAATTGAGTGTAATACTATAATCGCTTTGCTTTGAGAGCCTCCACGATTATAGTAGATGCTTTGGTATATTTCATTGGTAATTGTGTGCAGCCCACTTCAAACCAGATTTGTTGCTTGATGTGCAACTCCTTCTAGTAGTGAAAATAATATTGTTCCCAGTTGTTACCAGCTTTGCATACTGAAATTTGCACAGCCCCGCCGACTAGCTGTGCAACTTGCGCTTTTGTTCAGAAAGCATACCAAGTGAACCATTGTGGGGTACCGTATATCATAAGCCACGAAGCTGTGTTTATTTCTCGGTTAATATTATGTAGAGCTATCTATGACGTCGTTCATGAAGTTCGTTAGAGTCCTACGTGCTCGACTACAGAGTCGCCATAGCCCATGTCGGGACGGCAAGCGAGTAATGAATTATTAGTCTGGTGACTAGACTAATAAATTATATGAAAAAAGAAAAGAAAAGTATCAAGAGCACTGGGGTAATTAGTGTGTTGCAGGAAATATCGGCCGAAGTAGCTTCGGACAGCACAAAGCAGATGGAGGCTTCAATGAGTAGCACATTGAAATCAGATGTAATAGAAAGGCATTGAGAAACACAATATGAATGTTATGATTATACGGTAACATGGTTTATACATACATTCCACGAGTAGGCGCATCCATAACATGGCTATGCATGACTCATATTTCCAGCCTTGGGTCTTTCTGGGTGAGCAAGATTAATATTCTGAATCATATAAGCAAGATTAATATTCTGAATCATATAAGCAAGATTGGTAATTGTCTTTGCAAGTGGTTTTTGCATGAGTTCAACGTCATCTGCACCTGCAAATGCCCTGTTCCATGCATATGCAGCATACCACATTCTGAGAGACTTCGATGGGTTTGTACGAGTACAGTACAAGTAGCAATGACCCGCCTTCCGACCGCGAGGCGCGCTGCAGCGAGGTAGATCAGGACGTATGTGCTTCCTAGAGAGAGTGGACCCCACTCGCTTCGTTCGGGAGGTCTGGGGTATAGTGGGGATTCTAGCGTGAAGGGGAGGGGGGAGCGCCAAGGATGAAAGCACGTGATGGGCTGGGATGGAAGGGTGGCAAGGCAGCTTTTAACTATAGCTGTCTGCTGACTGACTAAGCAACATTATGCCGCCTTGCCAACGAGAATTAGATATCTCTATCGACACACCCTATGGTACAAAAGGCCTATTATAGGTAGTCGGAGTTCCCAATTGTGCAGATCGCAATGGTGGGTATATACGCGAAAGCTGTGCAAAATATGGGCAATTCGAACCCTGCATGGTACCTGCACTATAGTATAGAGAACTTATTTACACTGCTATTACACAGAGGGTAGGCACACCTTTATGTAGAGTATCTACACATATAGAGCATGTCTCGGCCTTTATCCAAAGAGTGCCTCTGTTGACGCAGAACATGCATGCATCGCCACTAGGTGGCTGTAAAACGTACTGTTACTGGTGCCATCCAAAGTGTCAAGAAGAACACACGGATTGAAGATGGATTGTTAAGCATTAATTGTGAAGCATTGACAGCATTATCAATACAGGAAGAACTTTACGCTGAGCCTCATCTATGAGGGGTTTAACCGGCCGCATATTGGATATAAGTCTCCAAGTATTATATCCATACAGCATATTTACAATAGCCTCAACATCGAAAACTTTGCGTGTCTGCTTGGCATGCGCATATGCATGCACTTTACCAATTTGTGTTGTAGAGGCAACTGTCGATGTCAAGCAAGACTGCTGAGGCAAGTAGCAGACAGACTCTAGTACGAGTATGTACCTTTTTTTTTTTTTTTTTTTTTTTTTTTTATCACGTGACCCCGCTTGTAGTTGTTCGCCATGGCAGGGCCCCTGGGTCTAACCCCTCCAAGCCCGGAGGCAGGCTTGAGTATGTACCTAAAGGCTAGTCTTGGATTAGGAGATCAACTTAATCGACAACAAGCTGCATGTCGAGGTTAACTAGCGTAGGCAACTCATCAAGAAGTACTAGTGGATGAGATATGTAGGAGAAAGGAGAAGGGAAAGAGGTGAAGATCGTTTAGTCTTCGTCCACTTAGGCATTGAGGGTAACGAGAAAGCATACGAGGAGGTAAAGAAAGCGACAACGAGTCGAAAGGACAGAACGGTAGTTACAGAAAGAGGTTTATGCCAACGATGGAAGAAGTATGGAGCCAAGCAAAGGAGGGATAGGGCATGGGGTAGGGAAGGTGGCAGGACGGAACAAGGGAGCCACGACCAACTTTACGCAATTGATGACCAGAAAGGGAATGACAGGGTATTGGTGGAAAAAGATAGGAAAGGAAGAGGGTGCAGAGTGAAGGGGATGGCGGTAGAAGAGACAAACGGCAGAGCATCTGGCGCTCAAGTACTAAGGAATCAAAGACCCGAAGGGGTGAGAAAAGTAGGAGGTACAAAAAAAAAAAAGAGACCACGTAACCCCCGCTTGCAGCTAAGGTGGGAGGATGTGGGCATGCACACGTGGATCAAGGAGACAGAGGATGGATAGGAGGTAACGGAGTTGGGGAAATCTGTTAACAGCCTCGAAAGCATTAGGGCAGGAGAGAGGAAAAAGGGAGGGGAAAGGGAAGAAGAAGAAGAGGTCTAGTGGCTTGTTTGTAGGTGCTGGGCCATAAGGACTACGGTCTAGGGACCTGTCATAGCGATGGGCGGGGTCGCATGATATAAATTAGGCAACTCATCGTTGATTCAATCCTAATGAGTACTGGAAGTTAACATCACAAGTCAGTGAAGGATACTAAGCTAGGTGGAGGATAGAAAGCCTGCACAAGCGCAACAGCTGTACCAATTGCAAGTTCAAAATCTAGTTTTAAGTTTACTAACGTTAAACAGTTGCAACACCGCTAGTTACCTATCATGCTTTTTCATACTTAAGTAATACTTCATTCGTACTTATTATGCTTAACTAACTGTGCCCCACAAATCCAGCAAGGTACTATGATTAGTCTGTAGCGATAGCAATAACCTTGAGCCTTCAGCCCTGAAGTCGCGATTAAATGTTGAATTAACGTGACGTCCCATGATTTTGGCACAGTATTTCTAAAATCAGCCTCCGCCTGTAACCATCTTGCCTGGTCGTACTGGGATTTTCCCATGTCATCACTACAGCTCTTGCGCCTCAGCGAGGAATAACTATTACTGCTATACTGTGTTTCACTACATCTCGACGCACACTACAATTCGACGCACTCTCCCACCAAAACTAGCCAAGCAGAAGAGTGTATGCCTCAACCACTAGAGCAGAATTTTGTAAGCTCTATTTAGAGACACTAAATAAATACTTGTTCTTCATGTTTAGCACCTCTGCCTGCTCAAAGAAAGCATTCTCGAGGAATTATGGCACAGCGAATTGGTAACAATGTCTTGACATTTATTTGTTTGGGATTCTCATACAATATTTCAGCAGACCGAACATACTACTCTTTTTTAGCACTATCACACCAATGGCCATAGTCTTGTGATCACAGGGCCTCCCCTAGCTGTATACTAATTCACTTGATTTTATTCAGTCCATTTTGATATATTGCATAGTTGGCATGCTGATATATATTTTCAGGTTCTCTTCCAATACTATTCATAGGCAATATTTCTATGAGAATGAAAATATTTTGAACAGCTCAATGATTACTTCAAGGATTATGTTGATACCATTCATGTATATCTCCATAGGGATAGATTACCAAAATGAAGTGTTTAAATACTTTTATTGAATAAATTGCAGGTGCAGTGGGTAGATTTCCCATATCTGCAATTTTAGTACGTAAATATATGCCAAGACGTGAAAATGTGCAGAGATATAATTCATATATAACTACCTTTTCTTTTTAGTAGAAATGCCGGATTGGAAAAATGATTCTTGCTTTAAGCCTCTAAAAGGCGCATAGAAAAGTAGGCTCTGTGCATGGGGATATACAGGTTCTCATTCGCTCAGTTTTTTGGGGAGAGCGTGTCGAATTGTGGTGTGCATCGAATTGTGGTGTGCTCGAATTGTGGTGTGCGTCGAGATGTGATGAAACACAGTATTATGTATGTCCTTGATTTTTCTCCAAATGTCAACGACGCTCTGTTCTCGTACGGCCGCGAAGGCCGAGAATAATAGTCTGGGCACGAGAGCAACGACGCTCGTTGATTCACGTGCTTTGTTTTTTTTACTTCCAGTACTGTATGCAGCCAGGAATAGTCTTCCCTCGGCGGAGAGGGTGGACGACCAGGGAAAACCGAAGTGCCATGCTGAATACGATGTAAAATGTATACCCAGAGAATGTACGCTGTTGGTGAGCTTTCATAGGCACTGGTGAAGAAATATTAAATGGCTTGTTCCGAAATTGGTTCGCGGTCTTGGCGCATTGTTGAGGGTAACGCCAATTAACCAATGCAGGTAGGGATTTTTCACATTGAAGCGTTATTCTTGTCAATTTACCTCTCCGTGACGTAGGTTTCTTGGAGGCGCGCCGCTATATGCTAATCTCGTTGCTTATCATCATTACTTTATTCTCGCTCCCGTGGTACTGTAGAGCCGCCCTGCCTTTGCAGATTCGCACTATTCAACAAGAAATTCTCCAAGAGTGCTAATATAAATCATTTCGGTTCTCGCAAGGATCCCGGCATATCTCTTGATGGAAAGAGCACTCCTAACGAGAATTCAGCTCATCAAAATTTCCGCATAACTCCATTTGCTCAAACAATAACTACACAATTTAACTCCCATTTATTCTCACATCGATCATAATAATATCTCCCAATAACCAAATAAAAACCTTGCCAATACCTAGTCATCCACTTTGAAACGTCCCAATCGCCGACTCCTACCTTCTCCATGACCCCCATTTCCCTTTCCGTGTTCGCCCTAATAACTTCGTCCCCCGCATTCTCGCCATCACCGCCGGGGACTCCTCACTTGGCGCCGCGGAATACCCATCCAACATCCTTCCCTTCCCTTTCTGCCGCCGTGTCCATATGCGCACAAGAGCACCGCCCACGATGGTGAAAAAAATTAAACCTGTGACAATGCAGACGGAGATTGCGGCGAACCATCCTGTGCGCTGTTGCGGGAGTCAGTATCATAGTCATGGAAATGAGTAAAAGGATGTAGGGATATTTTGCATGCAGGGAGAGAAACAGGGTACCATTTCTTGACAGTGGAATGCAAAATCAATTTCTCCTATGTCGATAGGTTGGTCTGGCATCTGTGCTGCCAACTTGCACACATGAAATCTATGATCAGATGTCAGCCCATTCCATTTCACTTCCTCAAAAAGATGCATGTGGCAAGCTTCAAGAAACTCACAGTGTCTTCTTCTCCTCCGGCTGCTTTGACGCTTTCCTCTCTCTCCCTGTGAATACAATCACTGCAACCCACACCGCCGTTTCCAAGAGTGCTGAGATTGCAGCGATCCACCTCACCCACGCCTTGGTGCCTCCATCTAACCTTCTCACCTTCTTACTAATAGTCGCCAAGGTCCACCCAATTCCCATCGCTAAACACGCCCCTGCCCCGGCAATTAACGTATTCGTCGGAATTAGATCCACTCCTTGAACCGGCCATAGCGGGTGGCCAAATTCGTGATCTTTCGCTTCCCTCGTTCGTAAAAATACCGTTGTCACATGCGCTAGAACACCAAGCACGCACCCCGCACCCATTACTGAGAGAAGACGAAGGATGAAACGAAGGCGATACAGGAACTTTGACAGGTTACTTGTGAGACGGAAGGAGGTAGTGGGGGAGGCTGGAATGGCGGACTTCTCAGAGTAGATAGAGGTGAGACCGTCGGCGCCAACAGTGTAAAAGGTAGGTCCGGAGTGGCCACCGCGGGGGTTGTCGTCGTGGCCGTCTGAGGAGGATGAGGATTGAGGACGAGGTGGAGGGGTGTACTTTAGGGAGAGGGGACGGAGGCCGCCAGCGTGGGAAGTGATGGTACGACCGGTTCGGGAATCAATACCCTCTGGACAATTTTGCGGAATATATTAGCTAACCTTAACTAAGAAGCCACATGAGCTTTCCCAATTGGGAGCTGAATATCCCACTTGTCTTTTCAATATCCCTTTTTTATCTCTCTAGTGCCCCATTCCATTATTCCCCTCAGTTGGGCAACACCCACTTAATTATATCCGAGTCATACTTACCATCCAACAACGCCATCTCCGCGGTCAAATCTGCCATATCTTGCTCACTCTCCAACAACTGACTAACTGGCCTTGAGCCGTTTCCTCCCGGTGTCTGTGGCCTCTCAGGTGTCATAATAATTGCCGATGCGCTGCTGTCGGAACGCATCCTGCCTATCCCATTGCCCCATGATGTTCGGTGCCCAGACCGGCGGGGTGGAGGGGTGTGAGGAATGCTCGGAGTGCCAGCGCGGGACATCAAGACAGGTTGATCGAAGGGCAAATTGATTAGCAGCTAGTTATAGTTTATAAAAGTGTATATGTTGTCGCAGTATAAAGTCAGAGTAACAGACCCATCAAATCTGTAATTCGTTCTATATATGCTACCCGAACATCGACAAGGTTAAAGCGGTTGACGATTCTCGAATGTAGGGTATCTTATCCTTCCTCAACCAAGGTATATATGTAGTCGCTTCCAATCCCTCATATGTTGTAATCCCGTCAATTCCTTCCACAAGTTTTTCTATATTCGATTGAATGGATTGGTCAGTTAGTCCTACCCGAATACGTACATCAATTCCTCTTACTTGGAGACCCTCCAAACCTGGTTTGCGGATTCGGATGGCTTCTGAACAAGAAGTAGAGGCGGATGCAGTCTGCCTTTCCGCAAAGTTGGGACCCCACTCCGTGAATCACTGTATTTTCGGATCGATGGACTGCTATTCGTAACCTGTTTAATTCAAGTCGAGCCTGATTGCGGAATCAAAACGACCCACTGAAGAGTAATAGAGGTAATCAGTGAAACTCAAAAATACGACCTCCAGCTCAAGGAACTCAAACAGGAGAAACGAGATGACAGAAGACACTACGAATGTAAGACTCCCGCAAGCGAAAACAGCCTTCCTCACACGTGGGCACTGCTTCTAAGTCTAAACGTGTCGTAGGAAAGTGGACTAGACATAATTTGCCTGCTTACTTGCGCCCACTGCTTTAAGGCTGAGCTGTGCTTTGCTGTTCACTATGTTTTCAAATGTGGACGGCTGCCTATCATGTGGGAGCTTAACTAGGTGGGGGAGGTGGTGTGCGGTAGCATGGGTGTGTGTGGATGCAGGATATTGGCCAGAGTTCCCTACTCTAGAGTAAGCACGACGAATACTCCATTTGTAGAGAGGCTGCGTCGGGCGGTACATATGGCTTAGTTGCAGTATCCTTGGGGGACAGCAGCAATATGAAGATCAACAATGATAAGTGAATTGAGATGTATAGATCTCCTATCAGACTTGAGTTGATTGTGGCTTTCATGGAATGCAATTGCAGCGGGGTGCCTGGCGAGGTACCCTTAAGTACGTAAATCCAAAAATAAACCTGACCGCCGGAGTGACTTAGGTTGATTAGTTCAGTAGCGTGCCTTAGCTAGAATCGATCCCTGTCATTTAAAGCTTCGCTAGCTTCCCTAACCTTGCTCTACATATACGATGCGCGACAAAAAGGACGGCTGCAAAGTACTACGTTTGTGAAGTGGGAGGTCTTTAGGATTAATATGTATTCTCCAGAATTTGAATCATTCACCTCCAAGCTGAGAGACTCCATAACTGGGGGGAGAAATGATGAATATTAGGCGGATTTTGCAACTCCAGGGCTGTACCAGAGCTGAAGTCTTTTAGCGCGTCGCGCAGCACTGAGCCTGGCGAAAAATGTAATTCGGATTTTGCTCCATCAGGGATACTGTAGATTTTAAGTTTTTATCAGTAAGCGATGGTACAGTATTTAGTAGTCTGGTTGCACCAACCCTCCAACCGTAAGTATCTAGTGTGGGTGTAGGTACCGGTACGGGTTTAGCAAGGCTTGGCATGAGACTCCTGGTGTATTCGCAGCTTATGCAAGCTCTGGTATTGGCATTGGAATGGGGTACTCTCTAACCACGTATACTCAATGGGATCAAACTTTCCCTGCTGAGTGGTTTCCCGAGTAAATCAGTCCGCAGAATGGATTCTGCTTTCAGAATGAAAATTGGATCAGAACTTATGGAGATAGATGTGTGTTGAAATATGGTGGCCTTCAGGGGATCGAGCTGCCCTCAATTGTCAGGGCCAAGGGAGAAATTTCTTCCGATTGATTTTCTAGCGTGTGGCGTGGTCATCCCTGACAGCTCCCTGGGAGCTTCCCTGGCGACTGCAAAATATGCCTATAATATGTTACCATTGGAAAAGAATCCACCCCTAAAAATTCACTGACATGATATCTGAACAAGGTCTCATGTCAGCCTACTGCATACTAAGCAATGTAGTCACAAAGTCTGTATTCTCATATACCCTTGCTTGGCGGTCTGGAAGGCAGCCGAACCCGATTTGAGCGGTGAGAATTTGGATCAACGGTAGGTTGCAATCTTGGTAAACAGTACCAGTACCATAGCCATACAGCACGCCGGAGCCGTAAAAAAGACTGTTGACGCTGTCACCCATCACCTAGCGATTAATTCAGAGGACAATAAGTACGGTACCAAGTCAATCCTTTTTGTACCCTGCTACGGTATTGATGTAGATATTACTAAAAAAAGGGTTTGTTCATTAATCTTGGTCCATTGAAGGTTGCCTAGTCATTTCCCTCCTGCTCTCATCGTATTGAACGAGCATCCAAGCCATTCTGGAGCTGTTGTATTGCCAGAAAGGGCAATACGATGATGGTTTTGCCTTGTAAAATACTTTAGGACCTATGTCACTGGATCCGTGGACAATACTCAATTATATTGTAGAAGCCATCCTCAGCTTAGCATCTGGGAATGAGAACAACCTTCGCGCGTACTTGTAAAACTTTCAAATCATATAAAATATACATCCCTACCTAGCTCATGGTAATAATATCGACTGCTATTCCTATCACTGTACCCATAAATACCATAAATACTTCAGGAAAATTTTAGGTAAGGACCCCCCCTGTAGTAGGATCAGCGGTTTGGCCTGGGACTTATTTTATGTCTACCTCATTCTCAGCATTATCTCAATTACCTCAATTGCAGCTCCCCGGACATACTGTATCTATATTGAGCCGCAGCATAAGAGTGTTCTTTACTGGAGTTGAACTGCCCTGCTAGCCATGTACTACAGGTTTTAGTCCAACAAGTTGCGACGACTGAGGTCGTGACATATGCGATAGAACTTTAAGGCGCCATCTGATATACAAGTGACAGTAGCAGTGCTACAGTAGATATTGACTAGCATCTGGAGCGATTATATAAACTTCTGCAGGAGAGTTATGCCGCCCTATTGCGAATGCATTTGATATAATTGCGAGCTCAGTGAAGCACATGAAGGCATACCGCTATGTGGGAAGATTCATGTGAAGGATTACTCTAGTACCTAGTAACTTTAGTGCTGTGCAATAAGTTTATCAGCTACTAGTACTCAAGTCCGATAGGGCTTCTAGTGAATTTACTTGAAACAATTGGCTGATAGAATATCATTTCCTTTTACTACAGTAACAGTCCCCCTCTCTGCCGTGGAAATATACTTCTATGCTGTGGTCACGGGAGTTTGAATGTGAAACCAGGTTCACTGTCGACGACATACAATGGAAACAAGAGAACGGGACATGAATATATTCGGGAAGGTTCCGATACAAGCAATTAGTCCGGAACATGCATTAACTGAAACTGCATCGGAAAAGGAAAAAATTACTTTGTCGCTCAGCCGCATGCACCAACAAAAGGTTGATTGGAGGGTAACTCCACTGGATTAGAATGCCAAACGGATCAGCGCACAAGCCGAGCTACAGCCTGAAGCTAAAGGCGGGGTAATCTGAACCTGACCAGTAGGGTCCACATCTGAGTGATGGGCAAAAAATCCATACCGAGTGCCATCTAGGAGAATGTGCAAGCTTACTTATATTTCCCCAAGCAATACTTTTGAAGTGGTTTTTTTCCCCACCAACATTCACACTTGGTGGATACTAGTATCATATAACACACTGGTAAAAAGTTGTGAAGTGACATCTAGCAAATCTGCAATTTAGTCTCTCATCCTACCGATTCCAATGCCTCCCTGCGTACCCATCAATCCCACTCTAGCTCACGTTTCACATCCCTCGTTTTATATTACCTACAAAAAGAATCAAAAGAGCGCAAACGCCAGCCACAAAAGTGCATAGCAGGAAAAGAGGAAGATAACCAATAGGAAAGAGTGCTATAAAAGCATAACAAAACCTAGCTAGAACAGGAATACAAGAGAACCAAACCCTATCCATATCATCCATCCATCCATCCATCGATCCATCGATCCATCCATCCATCCATCCATCCATCCATCCATCCATCCATCCATCCTAATCAAGTAATTCGCTTTGTAAGCGTTAAGTATTACTGGTTGTATCTCGTTCTTTGTCATCAAGTAAATCACTCTTCATCCTCCCATTCCTCAATGGAAGTATCCTCCACATTATCAAGATCATACTCATTATTCTTCTGCTCCTGCTGACTAGGCTCCTGCACACCGTGTACCTCAATCATCAACCCCTTATTCATACTCCATGCCGCACCGCTCAGTTGTGGGTGTCCATGCTCATCCATATCTTCCGTTCCAGGTCTATAAACCAACTCGAACGCCCTCTTGCCGACAAACGGGTCACAGCTAAATCTTGCTACGTGATTCTCATCATGCTTAATATTCTGGATAAGTGGGTTCCCGAAGAAATGGAATTGGGCATCAGGGGAGTCACCACCTGTACTGAGGTCGGGTCCCTTGTTTGGACGGAGCCGAGCGATTTCGTGGTTGCGATAGGGACGATTATTCCATGTTGTCTCGAACTCGACTGGGAACTTGTTGTCCCTGCCGTCGAGTGACCAGAGGACGATCTCGTGATTGACGTGGCTGGAGTCTCCGGAACCCCAGAAGAAGTGAAAGCTGCACTCTTTCCCGTGAGCAATTTGCGGAGTGTCGAATACAACGATGGTGGTCGTAATGTCATCCTTGTGGGTCTGGTAGTTGAACTGGTGGCCCAAAGCGCCACGGAGGATGTCGAGTTGCAATGCTTCCTTCGCCTCCTGGCTTTCTGGTACGGTAGTGTCGGGATCGAAGCTCTTGATGATGATGGAGGGCTCGGCAGTGACAACTATGTTACCGGAGATGAGTGGGGGCTTCTGTTTGGACTCTGGAAGGCCTGGTAGGTCCTTTATGCTATAGCCAGGGCCAATCTTGGTCGGAGGGTTATCGGTTCCGGCATGAATGCGGTGGTTGCTACCCTTGCGGTTCTTGCCATTGCGATGACCCGAGGTCCGGTGTCGGGTGTTGCCGGTACGGTGTGTGCGGTATGGCTCGGGAACAGCAACAGCGTTGGGTTCAGCAATGGGGGCGCCTCCCGCGAGGCCAGTGAAGGCTGCGAGGGCAAGTGTGACTAGAGGGGCAAACTTTGAGAAGTGCATTATTGGTATCCACAAACGTTATGCACCGAGAAAAGTAGAGGATGCCTGTAGTATATCATGTTAGGGCAATTGGCAGAGCTATGAAAAGCTATCTCTCTAACTTACTGGGTATATTTTGCTCGGTACAACTTTATCACAATCCAGTATACTTCTGCACTTGGGAAATGGATTCCGAAGGAAAATTGAGTAGATCGAGCGAGGAGAAGGATAGGAGGGGATGGATGAAGGGGAGGATGCGAGGAATAGTGCTTTTCCAGAGGGATTCCAAGAGACCTAAATACACAGCTGATGCAAGGGAGTGTCCTTCCTTCCGAGTCTTGTAGCTAACCGTAGTGCTCTAGTACTACTTAACGTCCCTATACAGATCATACAGATAATTTCTAGACCAGAGCAGGTTTCGCTGTGCTATGTGCAGTAAGCTGCGTTGCACGCTGCTAGCTATGCGAATGGATTAGAATTAGAAATCCTTCTTCCAAACAGTGACACCGTGGTTAATTGCGGGATTGGCATGGAGCGGTGAGTGGGGGTGGTGAGTTTACTAGCTACCGTTGGCCATGGGGCCAGGTGCGGTAAAGGCGGTGAGTATCGCGATCCGGCACATATGGTTGCAATAACATTAATGTGATGTTCCGAGATGGTAATAGTCTATTACAGAATTATTAGTGGCAGCACCTCGCCCCATCACGACATGTAAGCCTGTGGCATGGCCGTGGCAGGTTGTGCGCAGTAAAAACAAGCCAGTATCATAGTATAGAGTTTCAGCCCTGTAGACGCATTTTTAGGTTGTCAGCCGGTCTGACCGTTCTCACTACGGCTAGTATCCAGTATCCCTGTGGCTAAAACTCCCTGGATCCCGGCAGTTATTGCCCCTGTAAATATTACAGATAGAATGCACCTAAACTTAGCTTAACCTTCTTTGAACGTTTTTCGAATATTCTTGGCCTTTTTGCCAAATGTTCGGTGATATGCTGATGTATTTGAGGGGCATGCGCATGCGAGGGAGGGGCAATAGCGCCTCCTGCGTGCGTTACCACTTGGTCAACTCACCCCCAAGGCCAGCACAGCCAAATAGAGAACCTGGTCTTTCATTAATCGTTCGTATATCTAACTATTACTTGCTAAATTTGTATTTATTTTTACACCGGTGTACAGCCCAATTATGTTGTACTTTCATATGAGAATCATACTCACGCTTAAGCTGATTTGACAGACGGGATTGAGTGAAAAAATCCAGCAAGGAGAGTGTCCATCGAGAAAATGGTTCAAAGGAGGAGAAGCTTCAGTAGAGCTACCCCACTCCAATCAACTCCCAAGCGAGATCCACAATCATACTAGCGAGACTATCCGGACCCCACGGCATCTTATGTTCAAAGATCAGAAGTGGTTTTTATAGGTCAATTAGTGCTCAAGCGCGGATTTTTCTAAGTGTGGCTTGCAACTTACTAGTAAATAGTTCGGCTTACCTGCGGGGGACACTCAGAGCGATATGATAACATTAATAACACAGAGCACCGACAGTGTTTAAGATTACGCCTTTTGTGATCATAATTACAAACAGGGAAAAATATGGTGATGCCCCAAGCAATCTTTTTATGGCTGGACGACCTCTCCTTGTTAATATATACAAGAGCAAACGCCACTGTAGCTGCTTCAAAAAAAAAAACAGAACACATCCATCCTGTATGCCAATCAAAAGCTGAAGAATGGGACATAGTGCATATTTAAGCCTCAGCTGATGGCAAGCTCCGAAATACCTTAACTGAGCATAAGCCGGCGCTAGTACCCATTTTGCGTCTCCGCAACCATAGCATAACCCCTAATTATGATCGCCAAATTGTCCGAAGTGTTGCTTTCAAAAGCCCAATGCTTTTAAATGGTAATTCAATTTGAAGGGAGGAAAAAATGGGCATCGCTACCAAGGGTTACCAACTTGCCTCTAAGGACTCCAGCAACCTAATATCTGCAAACTACAGGTGAACCTGGGTATAATGAAGGCCAAGAATCTGACCGATTTTCTTCACTATAACCGAGGGTACTTTCTTTACCTGTGTAGACAAAGAAGCTCGCCCATCCCTTCACTATAGCCAGGGTCACCTGTATGCGCACATCCATTTTTGACTAACTGAAGATTCTGCAACTCAAGGCTGCTTTTCATTGCAAGGATAGCATACCCTGCAATCGATCGCCATCTTACAAGGAACTGCCACCCACGGGGTCAAGTACCTGTGCGTGCAGTGCACACCGGGGAAGTAAGCTGCACAATGGCTGACATTGGCCGTACTACCTAAATGATGATAAAGCAATGCCGTGACAGGTGCATGTGGGAGCAGTTGCATATCAGTTGGATAGGTATGACATTGCATCTGCAGCGTTGGATAGCTACTTGATTAGAATAGAGTAATCTGCTGTTACATGCTTACTTGTAGGCAACCCATTTAAGGTAGAGGTGTCTAAGGAGTCTATAGCATCGCAGTAGACGCTTATAGCAAATCTCGAAGGGAGTTTTGCTACCCAGGGATGCATCAGGGGTTGAAGTCTTTTAGCGTCTGGCACAACTCTGAGCCTGGCAGTTGAGTTTTTGCTTTGTTAGGCAAGTACTGGGCTTGGCATGAGACTACTGGCGTAGACGCAGGTTATGGAGCTCTCATGTTAGCTTGGATCCCATAGAAATGTTGGGTCCCTTCCAATTGCATAGATCGCAACTCAATGGGCTCAGAAATTCCCTGATTTCTGGTTGCCCATGTGAATCCTCGTAGAATTGATTCTTTCAGAATGAAGTTAAATAAAAATTGATGAAGATATCATACAGTCACTGAGCAAAGTCTTGGTGACGCCACTTTTCTTGGCGCAGCTTCAAACGCCAGGACCAACAGCGCAATTACGAAACTTGCACCTGTGGTTTGTAGAGCTTTGCTCATAGTATCATGTAGCACAGGGAGGAGCCATGGCAATAACTGCAGTCAAACATATACATCATTAATGAAAGCACAAATAATAGAGATTTTTTTCAAAATTTATACAGCATAATACATTGGCTCTCCATGAGGAAAACCTTTTTGTTCCTGATATGCTCTGATTTCAAAATACATCCTGATTCAAACCTATTTCATATTTCTACTATTTTTTCTATGATGTTATGGGTTCTGTTTGGAGAGCTATTAATTTTTATGTACAAATTTTATATCTCAAAACGTCAATTTTGTATGAGGATTCAATGATCTTGGCATTTCAAGGTTTGCACTTTTTGCTCGCCAACCCCAGAGCGCTAAATGCAGTTCTACTACCGGAATTATAAGATTTTAGGTATTATCTGTTATATAAAAAATCACCTTTATATATCTGATTATAATAGTAGCAGTGTATAGAATTCAAAATGTAGTGGTTTTTGTATGCAGTCTCCAGTAACCAGGTGGTTTCTTGCAATGCTCACTATTGACCATTGTGCTATAGTCTCTTCCTGCACTGTAGCCTTTTCCATACCATATATACTACCACCTGTTCAAGTTATATATTAATCGGATCACTGATGGTTGAGATATTTCAATTTTCATTCACATGGACCCTGTCACAGCGTGCGCTCAGATCGCTTTCACCAAGTCTTTTGCTTAGTGACTGTAAATGGGAGGTCCAAAAGAGGTCGTTTCCAGGGATCCAGACTTAAACGTCCAGGCTTAGGGTGAAATTCCTTCCGTAGGATTTTCTAGCGCGTGGCGCTGCTAGAAATGATGGCTCTCTGGAAGGCATCCTCGTACAGGTGACCCTGGCTATAATGAACCTCTTTTTAGTGAAAACCTACTATAGTGAAGGGATGGGCGAGCTTCTTTGTCTACACAGGTAAAGAAAGTACCCTCGCTATAGTGAAAACTGGTTATAGTGAAGAAATCGGTGAGATTCTTGGCCTTCATTATAGCCAGGTTCACCTGTATACATGGTTTTACTTTGCTGCTTCAATATTCCACGTACACGTTCCTGAAAATCAACCGGACTACTAAAAATCAAACCGATAATGCCCCAGGATGGTTAGAGGCTGGCTCCTAGTATGAGTACGGGTAGGTAAGAGTTTGGCATGAGATTACCCAGTAAGTACTGTCAATGTATATTTATTTCAATGATATGCAGAGAAAGTATAGCATTCTACCCCTCCTTGCATAGTGAAGGATAGCACACATTAAATTCTACATACAGTCTAACCTTGCTATACCGGATGGCCTCTGATTCGGACAACCGTTTCCCATACAAATTGCCCTTGCTATACCGGACGCCCTAACAATACCGGACCGGACAAAAACCTCCAGACAACTACCCCCTGTCTCCATACAAATAATATTTGCTATACCTGACACACTAATACTAATACATCTTAGACTACCCCATTTTACCACTTAGACTGGTTGTTTACCACTCTGCTGCTGTCAATGCTAACTACCACCACTGCTGCCGTTACTGCTGCCGTTACTGCTGCCATCACTGCTGTCACCGCTGCTGCTATCGCTTGCTACCGATGTTGCCGCCACTGCTGTCACCATTGCTGCTACCACTGCTGTCGCTGCTGCTGCTGGGAGACTGGAACATTCTTGTAGAGTTTGCGGCTTCTTTAGCGTGAATTGATATGCTTTTAGAGAAACAGTCAGAGTAGCATGCTTTGGCTCTAGTGAATGCTTGCATATTTGCTCCCCAGAGCTTTTAAGGCTCGACCTGTTCTAGGTGGTGAGAGCGATGCATATTGAATAGACTTTGATTGAGTTAATGTTTGCTGCACTTGTTTATTTCCTACTCCAGTAATTTCTATACAAATTTTGCCGCCCCTTTTTTACAGTTGCCAGGTCCAGACCATTCAGGCCGGTCCAGGCCAACCAGGCCATTTACGTAAATTCAAACGATTTTAGAATTTAACCCAGGTGAATTAAATTTTAATAGTTCTGGATATTTCCACTACCAGTAATTGACAGTTGCGCATTAGGTATCATCATCGAAGAATTGAGTCCCGTCTGTTGTATTATCTGAAAGGTCCATCATTTCTAAATATTTCTTGGTATATATACTTTAATACAAAGTGTGATACATACTTGACAAATGTCGTAGACCGCTGCTGTTTAAAATTCCAGATATATGGGAGATTCTACTCATTTAAATACTCAAACAATCTGGTTCGGTAGTTGTATACCTGGAGGACACAACGGAAGTAGACCGGGTGAGACTAGGAGGAAGATGGTTGAGAGCCTGTCGGTACGAGTCAGACAGAGGACGGAAATAGGCAAAGGACGTCCCCCTGCATCGGCTTGGATCATCCACCCATAATACCAGTGAGAGTCGTGGGTTTCATGTATGTAGCTACATTTTAGTTTTCCTTTACTTAAATAAAGACCCTCGCCATAGCCCATAGGGCGGCACGCGAGTATTGATAAAAAAAAAAAAAAAAATCTGGTAAATGCTGGCCTCAATTCACCTGGATAGCTGGGGAGTGATTCGTTTAATTGGCCTGAACCGGCCTGAATGGTCTGGACCGGCCTGGTTGGCCTGGACTGGCCTTGCTGGCCTGGACTGGCCTGGAGCCTTGCCATACTTAGCCTTCTAGGCGGCATGCGAGTAATGATATAAAAAAAAAAAAAAAAAAAAAAAAATTTACCGGCCTGGCCTGTTGGATTCATTAGGCGGATTTTGCAATGTCGCGGGTAAAGTCTTTCGGTTAACTTGATCTATAACCAAGAACTATGCAGCGTTTTTGAGACTACTTTGCGGCTATTTTTTTTCTTGCACTCTATGATATACTACCCACGCTCCCACACCGCCTCTCTACTACCCATAGACAACCCCGCCTCTACAGAGATACAATATGGCAATTATACCATGCAAGAGAAGACAGGCTACTGCTGTAGCAGCAGCTACCGCTGTCGCAGCATGGGTTCTCTCAAGCATGCATATGATTGTTGCATCTTTTCCAATTTCATCCTTCAAGAGAATCTTAATTCTCTCCCAAAACTTTCCTTTTTGTCCAGGCTGATGCTCTGCTTGATTCTGGACACATAAACGGGCCAAATAAAGTTTTTCTTACTCATTTAATCGAGTGCGTAAAGCCCCGGAGGATGCTACAGATTGGCTCGATGGAGTAGCTGTTCGTGGCCGCCCACGTGGACGGTTTGGAGGAATAGGAGTCTCTGATGATTGAGAAGGGTCTTGAGAAGACATACTAGCTTTCTCAAATAATAAAATAATTCTGGTGTTGAGAATAAAATTTTCTCGGATGGGGGAGTTAACCCGCAAAGTTCGGTTATTTAATCGAACTTTGCCTGCTACACCAGCCACAAACAATTCGTTGCTAAAGCAACCGTGATTAATAATTACCCGAATTGCTTTACAGGGACGTTGCAAAATCCGCCTATTGTAGGTATCTATACCAATGATAGTATATTGCTACAGAATTGCGTAGGTATGGAAGTATCCTTATGGCCACAACAGGAGATGCCTGATTGATGGTATTGGTAGATAAAATGAACCTCTTGCTATGTCAAAAATGATATGATATAGATAGTGATACATATAAAGATTTAGTACTTCTCACGGTGTAATGAAGGCTCAACAGCATCCACTATCTTGCACAGGGTACCGGTATCTAGAGCTGGCAGAACGAAGTCTCAAGGACGGTCTCAATGGTCAAATGTCAAGGAAAGGATCATAAAAGAAGAGTAATTAATTGTCTTGTCTGTGCATGTCTGGTCTGTCTGATCTATATCTGCGTATCCATGTCTTGCTCTGCTTTGTTTGCTTGCTTGTGTGCCCATATAGTCCTATCTATAGACCACCTTCACCTTCCAACTGAGCCTATACATCCATATCTCGCTTGCTAAATATGAGCTCACTTCCTTAGCATATATATATAGCCCTACTGATAAGTGGCGTTCCAGCCGCATTTACCTTATCCTTTCCATCGGTACTGTAATTACCACCACATACTACTCCCCTATCCTAGAACAGCAGCCCTCCATGTTCGAACCATCCTGAAGAAGAAAACCAATCCAAAATAACAAAATAAAGAACAACAAAAGACTAGTCAATGTTAAAGATCCATATACCAACTGCATTCCAATCTCCTCTTGCTTCTGCTGCTTCTCCTAATTCTCATTTTCTTGAATTCCCAGTTGATTCTTTCGACAGTTGCAATGGCTGAGTTCATTATTGACTGCATTCTTTTCTCACTATCACCTGTCTAGCCTTGCTATAATTCCACTCATGCTTCGCTTGCATTGAACAAAACGTTACCAAATCTCAAGTGCCTACGAAATCCGAATACAGACCTATGGCCTTACAGCAAGATTTCTGGAATCACCTCCACGAATTAATTGAATCCATCCTCTCTTCTTCCTTCTTTCCGTGCTGAAGGCCCCCCTTTTTTTCCTTTTCTTTTCTTTTCTTCTTTTTTTTTTTCTTTTTTTTTTTCTCTCCTTTTTTAGGTTCTCGTATGCAGCCCTGTTGGACCATGACGAAAGCTAAGAAGTGGCGACCTACAAATCCAATGCTAACTAATATAAAACAAAATGTAACTAGTGCCTGCTCCTCCACTAGCTGAGGGTGTCTGCCACGTCCTCCCCTCCCTAGAATTCGAGTTCAATGCAATTGTAAAGTTGAATAATCACGTACTATAGTAGTTATCTTTTCTTGTAGAAATGTTATATGACATGCTTAAGCAGTTCTATCTTATAATAGTTGGTGAGAATTTTCCAAGTTCTTATTCTATTTGAATTTAATCATTATCTTGGCCTGTTGCATTTCAAATTCACAGCTGAAGCACAATATATGTACGTGTTCTTCTAAAATGCAATGAACCAAACAATAACCGGCATGGAGGACCACTGTAGTAACGTTAAGCACTCCTCCTTTTACAACTTCCACATGCAATATCTTCCGCATCAGTAAATTGCAGATTATACAGCAGGCACACCTAAATGTTCAGAGGATATTTGATAGTATACACATTTTTAAATTCGATGATATGCAGATTTTTTTTTTTTTTTTAATATCATTACTCGCATGCTTCCTCTGTAGGCTATGGCGAGATTAAATACATAGGAGATAATTGAAAGTCCTCCTGCTACCTGAATATGAAAAATGATGAAGAGAAACCCCCATGCATATTCTTGTCCTGCCCACGTCAATATGGCTGCCAACGGGCCCCCCATCGTCTCGCTTCTCTGGGGTCCGAATTTCCGCTTGGCCCCCTGGCCACTTCCGTTTCCACACTCGGCACTTTTCCCATATGTGGGTCTCTGTCTCCTTCTCCCCGCACCATCGGCACTCCGGGCTTTCTGCCTTCCCGATCTTGAACCTCCATGCGTTCAGCGCCTTCCCACCCAGTAGTCCACCCAGAGTACCGGTTAGTTTCCCGAGTCGCTGGAGCGGTCTGTAGCTCAGCCCTAGTCTGTTTCTCTCCTCTGCGCGTTGATATGCAGAGAAAGCATAGCATTCTACTCACCCACGTGCACAAAGAAGGATAGAACACATTAAATTCTATAGCTATTCTCAACTATAGCTCTTTGTATTCTCAAGTGACTATAGAAGAATATAGCGAACTTGGATAGTGATAGGACAAGGCTGGTGTGGATTTCTGTGGCCTCAAACGCAGTCACTGAAATACCCGAAAGTGCTAGAAGTGCCGAAACTATTAATATGTTCTACTATATATATAGTATACCGCACCGCAATCAATATATCACTCTATAAGCAGCTTTCTATACTTTCGATATAATCAATAGAATTCCATATAGCAAATATGCACTAGAGTGGGTTTCTTTTGGGAGTCACATAACTCCGCATACAGGCTACCAGCCTATGGCAGGGACTCATATACCCAGGTCGCCCCGCCATGGCGGACAGCTGCACCGGGGTCACGTGACAAAGGAAAAAAAAATATACCCAGGTCGGGTTAGGAACAACTAACTACAAATCCTACATACACCTCGAGCATTCAGTACTCTCTGTCTCTGGCTACCCCAGATTGAGGCAGGCAAACCAGTACTCAATTGAGTAATCCTCCATGTCTTCTTGCTTCTACCCTTTTTCCTGTAGGTCCTCCTAGGATTGCCAGGTGGCTTGCACCCCATCTTTATCCTTCCTCTAGGGCCGCTCCAGCCTAGCACACCTGAATACCATGTGCTCAGCACTCTACACCTCCCCATAGGTGCATTGCAACTCCTCACCACTGATTTCCCTCCTCTTAGCTTCTTCTTTTCCAGTCCATAGCTAGGTGTAGTTTGTAAGTACTCTTCTGCCCCACTTCACAAACTTACCTTTTCCGAACTCAGCCCACTTCCTCTCCTCCTTTCTCTTTTGAACTAGCTCCTAGTATAGTCTGCCCTTAGTAGTCTACCTATCATACCTCATGTATCTGGCCCTCTCTTTGGCCCTCTCATCTGCCATGTCATTGCTCTCTATCTATGTATGAGCTTTGACTCATGCAAGTCTTACAGCTCTAGCATCTCTCAACCTCTGCCACCTTTCTACTATAATTTTTTTTTTATTTTTTTTTTTTTATATATACTATAAGCTCTACTATAAATACTAGGTCCACCCAAGCTCTGAGGTCACTCTGGGCCAGAAAATAGCTTAGAGGGTGACTATAAGGTTAGTTTGTTCGAGTGAGGAATGAATATGGTGTGATGAAGGCTCAACAGCATCCACTGTTTCGCACAGGGTGCCGGTGTCTAGAGCTGGCGGAACGAAGTCTCAAGGGCGGTCTCAATGGTCAATTGTCAAGGAAAGGATCATGTGTGGCCTGTAGACTTGTCTGCGATTTCTGGTCTGTCTGATCTATACCTGCGTATCCATGTCTGTTGCTGCTTGCTTGTTTGCTTCCACAGTCCTATATACATACAATTTATAGACCACCGTCACCTTCCAACTGAGCCTATACATCCACATCTCGCTTCTTTAATGTAACACCCTTCCTGATCCTATGCATGTATCATCATATAGCCTTACCGATGAGTACTCATCCGGGCCGCGTTTGGCCTTATTCTTTCCATCGGTACCGTGGTTACCATCACAATGGCATGAACCAGAGTAAATACTTCGCATTGCAAGCGGCCAAATTTGCTCAGAAATAAATCTATCAATGGCTCAAGGGCGTTCATGTTCAGGTGAGAACCTGGGGACGACTCCAGACGGGCACATTTTACCTGTCCGAAGACCTTCAGCTGAGGTTACCACGAGATATTTTGGGGCAGATACCTGATTGTCACTATCATATTTGTTTCGATTCTTAGAAGTTTCCTTTCTGCACTTCGAATGGAAGCCGTCGAGTTCAATATTTCCAACAATTTCCTACCAGTTTTACTCATTAACCGGAGACATTTTTTTTCTTTCTTTATTTCAGTTCTCGCTTGCCGCCATAAGGGCTATGGCGATTAACCGGAGACAAGTCAGAAGGCTTGTTTAGCAGCCTTGCTCTCTAGTGATACATACTATCTCCGTGGTGACTAGACTTTGATTTACCAGTACTATATTCTGTCCCTCAACTGTACCACATACATAATTGTTACATTAACTTCAGGAGGTACTACAGGTTTATCCTCGGTTAAGTAAGCTAAAGCTTACACAGTGGTAATTTGTTGTGTCGCCATGAGCGTCCGTAAATGGATTTGGGTTTTCCATCCGTGGTTCCTCGTACTCATGTATGGAAAAACTTCTAACAACCGCATGATCATTAATTATAAGTCAGTATATTCAAAAATCGATCTGGATACTATACTGTATGATCCAGAAAAGAACACCACTCAATACTACCCTATTGCATTCAGGGACATATGTTCTGGCCCACCGATGAACATTCTCCGGTTCGTGAACTGGCCAGTCGATTCGCGAATCGGCCGGCCTGTATATATATGGGCAGTTTTGCGAACCACAATATTCGTCAGTGAGCCAGCACAT
>WHUZ01000132.1:0-119199 GCA_015179045.1 Kalaharituber pfeilii | reverse complement strand
TTAAAAAACTTTAAACTTAATATATTTATATAAATTTTTAAAATACTTTTTAAGTTATATATTTTATTATTATTAATATTTTAAATTTAATTAATTTTTTACTTCATTTTAATACTAAGCAAAATTGTTGAACCTAAATCTAGATATTTTCACTAATCTTTTGGACTGTGTCGAGTGCGGAATTTAATTCCAGCAATGATCAATATATAGTTACTAATACTTGCCAAGACGCCAAAAAAAAAAAAAAAAGCGCAGACTTGCAATGCCTCCACATCTTCATTTCTGTCCAAACATGGATCCCTGATAGAACAAATAGCTCTTAGATTAACTCCCCGGTAACGATGCTGTTGACGTTATTAAGATGTTGAGTGCGAAAATTTACCAATGTATAAAATGTGGCTTTGTTCCTGGTGCACACGTGGCTCGGACAGTGAGTGAAATTCTCAAGCGCGCTTCCTGAGATCATCGCCAACGGTTCATTTACTGGGTTCTGCTACAGAATCGTGTAGTGGGTGCTACTCGAGTGTGTTATTCTATCCCTAGAGCTCCGGGACGTTACGAAGAAAAATTATTAGGCGTATTTTGCAACTCCAGGGTCTGTACCAGGGCTGAAGTCTTTTAGCGCGTTGCACAGCCCTGAGCCTGGCGAAAAAATGCAATCGGATTTTGCTCCATCAGGATATTGTAGATTTTACGGAATAGGGTACTCTCTAACCACGTATATCACAACCCAATGGGATCAAACTTTCCCTGGTGAGTGGTTCCCCGAGTGAGTCAGTACGCAGAATCGATTCCTGTTTCAGAATGAAAACTGGATAAAAACTCGTGGAGATAGATGGGTGTTGAAAAGTGGTGGTTTCCAGGGGAGCAGCCTTCAATCGTCAGGGCCAGGGGAGAAATTTCTTCCGATTGATTTTCTAGCGTGTGGCGGGTCATCCCTGATGGCTCCCTGGGAGCTTCCCTGGCGACTGCAAAATCCGCCTAATAAATTAATAAAAAGGGACAAGCGAAATCGTCTTGCGCGTTTCGCTCGGCCCATGTGGGAAGAGTTCCTAGCGCTGCACTGTGCGGGGTAAAAAACATGCCAAAAAAAATTGGAATCGGTTGCGACACCCCAACCAGGTTGTCACCACTCTTATTCTGACTCCCAGCGAAGGCGGAGGTAACTGAGCCTCGTAGCCAAATACTATACAATAATTTTTTACCCCGCAGCAAAAGTGAGCGACTGCACCTCTCAGCCAAATACTACGAACAGCTTCGTGTAAATAGCTATTATGACCACCTCCGAACCCTCAGCTGGCATCCCGGCACGCACTATCTCGCTGCCAGGCTTCGGCAAACCTCTCAACTGCACCCCTCGCGGTGAAGAGCGCTGGTCTCTGCTTTTCCCGAACGCGCTGGATCCGGATGACATAGAGGATGGATGTATTACGCGGTCGCTGACAACGTTGCGCGAGTTTGTGATGATGCGCTTCATGAACGCTGTCACGGATAAGGACAGGTGGGAGGAGAAGGTGTTTGACGACGGTATCGCGGCGCACTGGACTGCCGAAGCTCTCGCCATCCCCTCCGCCGAACTTGCGCCGTCGATGACTCCCGCAATGGCCGCGTACTGCATCGCCGAGCTACGGCACAAGGCGTCCCTCTACCGCGCCACGCGTGCGGTCAGCGTGTACGATGCCGATGTCGTCAAGTCGGACTGTGCCGTCCCGCCCTGCTGGCAGCAGAGCTTAAAGCTGCGCTGAATGCCCTTGAGGCCGCGGTGCCACCCGCGAAGCGTGACTGGCACCCGGGCTCGAATGAGATGGTGCTGGACCTGGTCCACCCGTCGCTGTATCCCCTCGTGTACGGGCATTCGAGGATCTTGCCAGATGGCACGCTCGGGATCGAGGATGCGCTGCGCAGGACAGGGGAGGGTGTCATTGTGCCGGTGCCGGCGGAGCAGGAGACGATGTTACCCCTACGGCCGGGTAGTTATATGCTATATAGCAGCCGTGAGAAAGTGTACAGTCAGAGATTCCAGTGGCTTCCGTGCGATGTCGCGCTCATCGATGAAGGAGGCGAGAGGAGTGCAAGGATAGCAAGCTACGTTCCCAACCTCCATCCAACCATTCACGCGTCGCTGTACCCTCTGCTCTCAAAGCTGATAACCTACACCATCCCCTTGTGGAATCTCACCCTGACGGGCTACACCGATGGCATGACCCCGCGAATCACGTACACCAGCTTCCCACACACTCCGATACTTTGGCACCCCCCAGATGAACCTCAGCAGCGCGACGACGAAGACAGAGAAGAGTTCCACGAGCGCTGGCGCTGGTGGAACAACCACATTGTGGAGGTGGAACAGCCTGACGTAGAAAGCGAGTTTCAGCCGCCGAACGAAGAAAGACCTAACTATATGCGGCAGAGGGTGGATTTGGCGAATCAGTATGAGGGCTTTCAGGTGATTGTGAAGGTCGCGAGCATTGTGTTGACGCCGGAGAAGCCGGAATACAAGGGTGGAACATGGCATGTGGAGGGCATGTTGAACGAGCATATCTGTGCCAGTGCAATCTATTACTACGATTTTGAAAACATCACTGAGAGCCGTCTCTCATTCCGGCAACATTCCAGCTCGCATGACGCCTCCGACGTCAAATATGCCCAAAACCAGCACATCTGGCTGTGGCAAGTTTTCGGGTGCGAGAACGACCAGCCCACGGTCCAATACATCGGGGACGTCACTGCCCGCGAGGGACGGCTCGTGACCTTCCCTAACACGCTGCAGCACAAGGTTGAACCTTTCCGGCTGGCCGACCCGACCAAACCGGGGCACCGGAAAATCGTTGCGCTGTTCCTCGTTGACCCCTATATCCGCATTATTTCCACCGCCAACGTCCCGCCGCAGCGCCGAGACTGGTGGGCTCAGCAGGTGATAACGGCCGAATCACCCCTGACGAGGTTGCCCGCGGAGCTCCAGTTGGAGATTGTGAAGAATGTAGACGGGTTTCCGATGTCGCAGGAGCTGGCAGAGAGGTATCGTGAGGAGCTGATGGAAGAGCGCAAAGCGGACGCTGTGATGCAAACAGAGAACTTTATAGAATTGACGTTCTCGCTATGTGAGCATTGAGTTTATGCGGTTGCTGGGTCATTGGGGCGCAGGTTCTACGTAATACAACACATGGAGACTACAATAAAAAGGTAACCGGAAGCATAGTACGTACTTGTCGCATGATCGTGTCCACAATCAACCACTGAAGGTGAGGAAGAGTTTGGAGAGTGCACGCAACCAGAAAGTTGGCATGAGCGCCACCTAAAGAGCATATCATAGATATATATATAGATATAAATTCTGTATCACAGTTATAACAATTAACCATCTCGTCTCCCCTTCTCTTTCACACTCGCATCAGTTGAACGTTCGTTTCGCCAGCTTATCACCACTCTGGTCCATTGTGCAGTACATGTACTACGGTATCCCTCGTCCTATACCGGAGTATTACAATCCATCCTTTTCAAGAAAATGCAGTGACTGCCCCTCCTCCCGGGTTCAGAATCGAACCAGGTTCCTGAAATCTATCCCCTTTCTACTACGCCGCTTCTGGTAACTTTCATCAGCAGTAACAACAGCTTAGCGTAGTCAGCGTGACTAGATACTTTTTAATCTGGCTACTACACGGACGTTTGGGTGACGCTGGCACGGGGACCGACCATCATGATGTACATTGGCCCCATGCTGATTTCAATTTTGATATCAAAGCAAAAACTCAAGATAGAAATCAAACTATGTAAATGCGCCTGCTACGTTGTTACCTTCAATACATGCCCATGTGCTACGAAATGGGGTCAATGGTTCACATATATCCTTGTAACTTGTAACCCTAGGCCGAGACTTCAATGGCCGTGCTCAGAGTCAAAATCAGCAATTGTAATGTTGGAATAAGGCACCCCCGGAAAGGGCTCGGCTCGCAGTGGCCGTGAGCGAGAACAAGTAGTTTGATGAGAACGTACCGTAAGAATTCGTGAATAAGAGACTAATCGCCGCATACGACCAATGAAACTGAGGGGGAAAAAAGGACAGCATTCATTGGTTAAGAGAGTACCGACGAATGAGACTGTAAGCAAATACACCGAGGGAGCTGACAACACATGAGAGTAAAAATCTACTTGCCAATTAAGCAGAATCCTCACTTTTTTTTTTTTTATATATCATTACTCGCGTGCCGCCCTACGGGCTATGGCGAGGGAGAATCCTCACTTATGTGCATACCTTTGCCTTGCATACCTTTGCCCCCAAACAAGAAGAAAAAAAATATCTACAGCACCAAGGATTCCCACGTGGTCACCCACCGTAGTACTAGCTTGGCGATCTGAAGCTTAGATATGGCAGAGCGGACGGGATGCCTCGTTTTCTTCAGTCTATGGCCGTAGATGCTAATATAAGCTATGCTTTTCTCACATGAAGCGTTGATAAACGCTTCATGGATATCGACGGGCCAGCTAGCAAACAGATTTTTGGCCACCTGCAGGGTCGTCGCGGTCGTTGGGATAAACAAAGATACATATTAGTATCCATAAATTCGTGTATCGTAGTGTTACATGTGGGCTAGCATGTTATGCATGACGCTTGTCTCTTAGCGTGCCCGATGTGGTAACGATCTGCCCCCTTGTAACGATCCACTCTCTGGGCACTCCTCGTCATGCATTCCTCACTCTACTACTTTTATTTGAATATATTGCAACTATAGAAATTGCTTAACATTATAGCAATTTGACATCGCTGAATCAGAATTTGCTATCATAATGAGGAAAAAATCAAAATTCCAATATTTACAACTAACTTTATCATTATTTACCTAATTTGAGTCCTCCCTGTATATAGTATAGCTCAACATTCTCGAAATCAGAAAAATTATATAGAAAACTAGTAATTCCCATCTATCTAGGGCTGGTCTTTTTATTAAAAGTCAATATTGCATATACAGATCATGTGAGATGCAATGCACCTTCAATTGTATAGAAGTAGTTTATATTCATGAGCTAATCTCTATACCTTGATCTGACCTTCAGTGTTCCTAGACTCCTCAAGTGATTCAGGAATACCGGGACTTGAAGTTGTAGTAGTTGAAGCACTAGGGGTAGTAACAGTAACTCCTTCTGAGGTGCCAGGTATGACAGAAGAGACCTATGGCTCAAATCTGCTATTGGAACCTTCTTCTACCCACCCCCCTTCTGGTATTCAGACCCTCCTATCTCATGAACTAAAGATCTTTCCCAGCCCCAGCCTTGCATGCGAGTTCCTCTATGGTGTCTTTTTGTAACTTGTTCAGTCTGCGATTTTCTGAATGTTTCTTATCACCACCATAGAGTCTGTCAGTACCAATGTCTCTCCACTCGATCTTATTACCTCGCCGATTGTCAATAGTTCTGCATCATTCACTGTCGCTCTCCCTCCAAGGTACATAGACATTACTTGCCCCCCCTCAACAACCCCTGCCCCCGATCTCTCCTTTATCCTGCTCCCATCTATATATACTTCACTCCAGCCCTCCTCTCATTGTTCTTATATAGGCGTATAGATTCTCTATTGAGTCAGAAGAGAGGAGGCCCGAGTTGAATTCAAAATGGTTTTATCTCGGTACTATATATAGATTATGCTCTCCCTTTTTCTGTCTACTGCTGATGAAAACAACTGCCACTACAACAGAGGTATTGCAAAACAGCAAACCACTTGACAAAAAATGACTGGATTACTGGTAAGCAGGTAGCCTTTCATCTCTTTTCATGGCTACAGGAATGAATAACAGAAATCATTCCACCGACAACAACTTTTTCAGAACGAGCGCTTGGAAGAACTCCAACTTCCCGCGCCTCCAGAACGTGAAAGTTATATCAAAGCGAAGCTCAGGACCGCCTGAGAAAGAATACCTCATTTGATTTACAGAATTCAGAAGTTTAGGACTCATTTCGTCAAGGTCAAGTTTTCTGAAGTTTTTTTCAGAGAATCCCCACACAAATCTCGAGAGGCAGGGACCCGCACCTAGGATCGCGCGATCGCTTCGGAGATCGGCCGATCGGCTGCAGAACGGGCGACCAAGAACAGTAATAGCGCAAACGAGCAACGAGCAGCGACCTTCCCTTTTCAGTCTTAGCAACAAGAGCTAGGATTGAAGCGGCGCACAGCCAGAAAAGGCAGGACTAAGCGAAGGTCACGAGAAGTTAAGGAAGTCAGGGAGCAGGATGTCGGTGGAGGAGGAAGTACCAAAGATGCAGTTCTTGGGACCGGTAGGAGAGGGATGGACAGGGGAGGTATATGTAATGGACAGGAATATAGTGTGGGGGATAGACGCTATCCACACATGGGAAAGGAAGGATTGGTGGCTGGCGAGGCTGGGAGAGGGGGAGGATATGATTACGGTGAAAGAAAGAGTAGAGAGGGCACTTAGAAAGGGAGGAGAATATGATGGGAAGTTGGATATGATCGAAGAGATTAGAAAGGAGGCAGTGGAGGCAGCAGCGAGGAGGGGAGCAGAGGAGGTGGAGTGGGTAAAGACGGAGGAGCTCACGGGATCGCGGAGGTAGCAAGGGTCGTGAAGCTCTGGAGTAAGGATGCGGCGATGTTCCGGAGGTATGTGGAGGGGGAGGATGGAATCGTGGTAGAAAGGGAGAAAGAAGTTCTAAAGAATGCGACAAGGGAGTGTATCACAGTCAAGAGGGGACCGTTAGTGGTTTTCCAGAAGCAGCAACGGGTTCCTAGGGTCACGAGGGTGATGATGAGCTGGGGAAGGAGGAGAGAGGGGAGGCAGCAGGAGCAGGTCTCCATGCGAGAAGGGGAGGAAGGAGGGAAGGATTCAGGGATAGGAACGGGGGGGAATGGGAGATCGGAGATTCACAGCTGGGCGTTGGCCGGTGGCAGAGGCGCCGGCAGCAGCGCCGGTGCTAGCTAGGGTGGAGGAACGAGAGAAGAGAAAGAAAAGGTAGGTGGAGCTGAGAGGGGAAAGGAGGAAGAGGACGATGAGGAGATGGGGGAGAATGAGGAAGAGGAGGAGGACGAAGAAGGGGTGGGGAGGGAGGAGAAAGAGGTGCTAGCGCTCGTGCATGCGGCACAGGTGCTGGATGGGAGAGTGGACAAGCTGAGGAAGAAGGGAAGGAAAGAGAGGCGAAGAGGCTGGGGGCAGCATGGGTATGGGTGACGGCAACTTTGGGGGAAGCTGCCTTTGAGAAAGGGTGGAAGGCGCTGAAGGAGAAGGGGGGGGAAGGGGAGAGGGTGTTGGAATATAGGAGGAGGGCGAAGATGACGGGGAGGGAGATAAAGGAATGGAGAGAGGGGGTGAAAGAGGTCAGGAAGGAGTGGGAAGAGACTAGGGAGAGTGATATGGAGAAAAGAATGGGGAAGCTGGAGGGAATGGTCCTGGAGATACATGCAGCGATGGGACTGGCATCGGTGAAGGAGGAAAGGGCGCTGGAGAGGGAGAAGAAGAAGAGGGAGGAAGAGAAAAGGGAGGAGGAGAAGAGGAGAAAAAAGAGAAGCAAGAGATTTCGGGAGATCCGGAAGCTTCCAGGAGGAGACGGAGAAAGAGAAAGAAGAGGGAGGAGGAAAGGTGGAAGAAAGCAGAGGAGGAGAGCAAGAAGAGGGTAGCGGAGGAGCGGAGGAAGGCGGTGGAGAGAGCACAGGTTGCTGAGTAAGGTGGCAGAGGTGATGGAGATGCCGGCGGGATCACAGGAGGAGGTGGCAGCCCTGGAGGAGAAGGAGAGGAAGCTGAAGGAGGAGGAGGAGAAGGCGGCAAAGGAGGCGGAGAAGAGGATTGAGGGGGAGAACTGGACAGTGGTAAGGGGGAAGAAGCTGTGGAAGAGAATGCTGAGGACGGTACATGCGAAGCCGGTACCGTATGGAACGGAGGGGACAGAAGAGAGGGACGTCCTCCTGAAGAGGTGTGAATCTCTTTGGGAGACATCAGCGAAAGGTGGAGGGAGAGAGGGGGTGGAGGGTAACACAGGTGACGAGGAATCCAGCGGCGTCGAAGTACGAGAGGGTATGGCTGCTGGTGGATATTCGGGAGGAGGAGAAAGCAAAGGAGGTAATGGAGAAATTCGGTGCATGGATGAGGCTGATCTTTGGCGAGGATCTCCTAAAGGTGGAGGTTCACAACAGGATGCGGTCCCTCTAGTGATGAAGGGGCGGATTATGAGGATGGGAGGGGAGAGGTGGAGGTGATGAGGAGAAAGCTGAGGGAGGAGAACCCGGATGTCAAGTTTGGGTCGAGACCACCAGTGCGCTTTGGAGTAGCGCCATCTATGGGCCCGCCGAGGGTGTCGCAGTTGAAGTTCGAGGTGGTGAATGCGGATGAGGCGGTGAAGGTGTTGAAGAAGGGGTTAGTGTGGAGGGGACAGAGGAGGGTGGTAGAAAGGTACCGACCGGGAGTGCACATGCAGGGGGATGGGCGGGCGAGCTATGCCAATATGGCGGCAGCAGGGGCAGGTCAGCAGGGGCAGCAGCAGCAGAGGGTGGACGTGTATCCAGGGGGGCAATCCATCCTACCGAGGGTGGCGGTGGCTTTCCCGGGAGCAGGTCAGCAGGTGCAGGTGCAGGTGAGAGGAACGCAGGGGAGCAGCCAGGAGAGCCAGGGGACAGGCTGTTACAGGTGCGGAAAGAAGGGGCATCTGGCAAGAGAATGCAGATTCCAGAAGGGCCAGATGGCGTGCTATGCATGTGGCATGTGGGGCCACATTGCGAGATTCTGTCCAGAGAGACCGAAACCGGTGACTCCAAACCAGAGCCAGAAGAGGGAGAGGGTGGAAGAGACACCGATGAAGAAGAAGCAAGAGGAGGGAAGCAAGGCGGTGAAGGTGGTAGAGGGGGGGAAGGGCAAGGAGAAGGAGGTAGGAATGAAGGAGACCGGGGTGAAGCTATCCAATGTCCTGTCAGAGAACTGGGATGAAGAAGCGGCAAGGTTAGGAGGCTTCTTGAGGGAGAGGAGGGGGGGGGAGAGGATGGAGATAGATGCGAGAAGTGATTTGGAAGGGTCCAGACACCGACCTACCATTGAGTTGGGAGACATATTCGGGAGAGCGCCTCGGGATGGGTGGGAGGCTGAGAGTAGTGGGGTACCAAAGTGCGTCATGGTGAAGGTAGGGTACCTGAATGTGGGGGGAGTAGCCTGGTAGGGCACGCGTGGAGGGAGAACGTTTTTTAAGGAGCGGTGGGAGCTGGGTTTTGAAGGGAGAGGTGTGGAAGAGGGAAGAGCAGACGGGGTGGAAAACAGGGTCACATCCAGGACTCACAAGAGTGGGGGGCAGTGGGCCCGGGCACGAGGATCGTGGGCTGGAAAAGGGAAGGGGGAGGGGGAGAGAGAAGAGGGGGTGACAACGTAGTTTGGGGAAGGGTAGGGGAGGTAGTGGTAGGGGGGGTATATGTGGACGGGGATGGAGGGAGGAGGAGTTTGAGACGTGGTTAGAGAAGGTGTTGGAGGTGGAAGGGAAGTGTATACTCCTAGGAGACTGGAGTGCACACAGCCCGATGTGGAGCCTCGAGGGGACCGGAGAGAGTAGGAGGGGGAGAAGGTTAAGGGAAAGGATGGAGGGAGCGGGTTTCAGCCTCAGAGGGGAACAAGTGGGGACATGGAGAAGGGAAGTCGAAGGGAGGCTAAAGGAGTCCAGGATAGATCTGGTGTGGACGAGGGGCTTGGAGGGGGTAGAGGTGGAGCTGTGGGAGGTGGGCTCGGACCACTTGGCGCTAGTGGTGGATTTCGAGAAGCAGGGAGGGGGAGAGGGGGCAGAGGAGAGGGTGCAGGTGGACTGGGAGAAGGTGGAGAAGGAAGTGAAAGGTTGGGAGGGGGAGTGGGGAGAGGAGGAGAAGGGGGAGTGGACTGAAGAGAGTAGGGGAGGGAAGCGTATATGAGAAGCTGAAGAGGTGGAAGGGGACATTGGAGAGAAGGGTGAGGGTAGGGGGAAGAAGCAAGAGGTGGTGGACGGAGGAGATCGAGGAGATGAGGAAGGAGGTCAATAGAATGGCACGGGGAGGAGTAGGGGCTAGGGCAAGATTGACACACAGGAAAAGGGTAAGGGGGTGGAAGGCAGCAGTGCAAAAGGATGAAGTGGAAGATCCGGGAGGAGAAGAAGAAGTGCTGGAGGGAGTTCGTGGAAGAGGAAGAGTATAGCGACCCGTGGAGGGTAGTGAGGGTGGCAAAGGACCCTTTCGGAGGAAAGGAGAGGATGGGAAGGTTGAAAGATGAGGAGGGGAGGGAGTTGGAGGGGGATGGAGAGAAGGTGAGGACGCTGGTGGAGAGGAATTTTGCGTGGAGGGAAGAGGGGGAGGCAGAGGCGGGGGAGGAGGAGGGGGAGGGGGAAGCGGAGGGGGTGGGGGACGAGAGGGAGAGGGAGAGAGTGGAAGGAGAAGTGAGGGCTGCATTGCAGGGCACCAAAAACAATTCGGCACCGGGACCTGACGGAATCGGATACCAATTGATCAAAGCTGCCCTGAAGACTCCCATCGGAGATGAGTTAGTGAGGGAGATCACCGAAAACTAGATACGGAACAGGACCCCGGCGGAGTGGAGAGAGATGAGGGTCGTCATGATACCGAAGCCGGGCAAGGACATCAAGACGGCGAAAGCGTGGAGGCCAATCAATCTGATTAATTATATCGGGAAGATCGGGGAGAAAGTCATGGCCAGCAGGCTGCAGAAAGAAGACCGACTCTTCCACAGGCTCCAGCTGGGAGCACGCAAGGGGAGGAATGCGATCCAGGCGATGGCGAGGGCGGTGACAAAGGTGCAGAGGTGCCTGCACAGGGGGGGGAGAGCAGCGTGGGTGACGGCGGATGTTAAAGGAGGCTTTAACATCATGAGAAAGGAGGTGGTCCTAGGAAGGATTGAGGAGAGGGGGTGCGAGGGGGTGAGAAAGAAGCGGAGGTGGCTGGAGGAGTTTATGGGAGGCAGGGAGTTCGGAGTGTGGTGGGATGGCGAGGAGAAAGGGAGGGGCAGGTCGAACGTGGGGGTTCCGCAAGGGTCACCACTGTCACCGGTCATCTTCCTCATCTTCATGGCACCCACCATTGAGAAGATGGAGAGAAGGCTGAGAGGGGTGGCGATGGGGCGGAGGTAGAAGTGCCATCGTACGTCGACGACCTGGCAGCAACGATCCTGGACTGGCACGGGTACTGGGATATGGGACGGCTCAGGGAGAAAGTGAAGGTGGCAATGGCGGAGGTGGCGGAAGAAGATCAGATCCCGCTGGAGGAGTCGAAGTGGGAGATGATAACTTTCGGAGTGGGGAAGAGGTGGAAGAAGGAGGGGGAGATGCTGAAGTGGCTGGGAGTCATTTTCGATGAGAAGCTGACCTTCAGTGCGCATTGGCGAAATAGGCTGAGTAGGGCGAGGAGGCTGGCGGGGGCACTCTCAGGACTGGGAAACCGGGACTGGGGGACCACGGAGCTGGCGGCAGGCGTACACAGGGATGGTGAGGGCGGTAGCGATGTGGGGGAGTGAGATCGGGTGGAGAGGCCAGAAGGAGTGGAAGAAGGAGATGGAGCGATTACAGCTGCAAGTTTTGAGGCTGGAGAGGTGCCGGGGTGGAAGGGGTGAATGCGGTTTGCGGAGTGGAAGACGTGGAGACGGTCCTGGATGGCGCGCAAGCGAGAGCGATCGTCCGGGAGGTGGAGGCGCCGTCAGAGCTGGCGGAGCTTTGCACGGGCGACTTCGGAGGGAGTGAGGAGAGAGAGGAGGAGGCGAGAAACTGGAGAGACTGGGGGTGCAGTGGGCGGTGGCCGAGAATGATGGGTATGAAGCAGTGCTGGACCGCTGGCAAGGTCAGTGGGCGAGGTTCACGGAGGAGGGGGAGGAGATCTCGTGGGGAGGGGGGTGTGAGAAGGTGGAGGTGGAGACTGCGGTGAGGCTGGGAAGAAAGAAGGGGGGAAGGGAGGAGTGGGAGACCTCGGTTGAGGAAGCCGGAAGAGGGAGGGCGGTCCTTTTCTCGGATGGCAGCAAGATCGAGGATAGCAAGGTGGGGGCGGGTGTATGGGGGAGATCAGCGGTGGTGGCGGAGGTAGTAGGGAGAACGGCGACGGTTTTTGACGGGGAGGTGAGGGGGTGAGAAGGGCGCTGGAGGGTGTACCGGAGGAGGTACCAGTCCTGGTTTGCTTAGACTCTGAAGCTGCTGTCATGGCGATTCAGAAGGCAGGCAAGGAGGGAAAGGGAAAGACGGAGGATGTGAGAAGGGTGGTGAATGCAGTGGCGAGAAGAAAGAGGAAGGGGGGGGATGCGAAACTATTGTGGGTAAAAGCTCACATCGGAATCGCAGGCAATGAGAAGGCGGATGAGTGGGCGAAGAAGGGGACGGTGATGCAGGGGAAGGAGGTGGCCACCGGAAGTGGGGTGCGCCAGAGGGTGAAGGCGTGGAGGAAGGAGAAGAGAGAAGTGGAGGGCTTTGGAGGAGGAAAGGTCATGGAGTGGAATAGGATAGCAGTATCCAATTTCACTGCCTTGCCCTGGAGAGAGGGAGGTGTGCAGTGTGGTTGAAGAGGATAGGGGCGGCTGAGTCGGATAAGTGCAGGTGCGGGGAGGTGCAAACCGGGGAGCACCTCGCTTTCCGATGCAGAAACCAGAAGAACCGTCCAGAAGGCTTTGAGAGGTGGGGCGACATGGAAAAGAATTGGAAGAGAAAGGCGGAGAATGGGGAGGAGGGTGACGTTTTGGAGAATTTCTTCGCTGGGGTCAAGTTCTAGAAGGTAGGAGAATGCGGGGTCAAGTTCTAGAAGCTAGGAGAGCGGGGGGCGACGGCGCGTGGGGGCCATGTACGTAGAGAGTTAGTTTAGCCTGTCTCCGGGCTATGAGGGCTTGCCCAGGGACCCTGCCATGGCCAAGTGCTACAAGCGGGGTTATGTGATTTAAAAAAAAAAAAAAAAAAAAAAAAAAAAAAAAAAATGATAGGACTAAGCATATTGCAATTCGGCATCATTTTATTCGAGAGGCTATTGAGTCTGGAGCAATCTCACTTGAGTCTGGAGCAATCTCACTTGAGTATGTCAAAAGCGATGAAAATTTAGCTGATATCTGCACGAAGGCATTGGCTCGAGTAAAACATGAATACCTCATGAAAGAAATGGGTGTCAGGGTATTTCAGAGATAGTATATTTTCTATTTTTTTTGTGTTGAACACTCTTTTCCTTACCACGATGCTTTTTGTCCCACAGGGTTTTAGCACTGGAAAGGTTTTTATTGAGGTCAACAGTTCTGTATTATTCATTGTCAGAGCATTTCATTTGAGTGGGAGTGTTGAAAGATACGAGCTGAGGCATGCAACGAGTTAAGCTGATGCGAGACACAAGCTGATGCTGTCGTCATGTTCAGCTGTTCTTACCACTGCATATGTCGTCATCTTCAGCTCTCATCATATTGCAGCAACACAGCCTCATATCTTGGCTCAGCTACTTTGGCAAACTCATGCTCATGACAACGTCATAAGTATTAATAAGTCTCATGACTACGTCATATATTTTAATGACTCTCGTGTATATAAATCATTGTTTTTCTCTCTCATGTTTAGCATTAATTAATTCATTAGTCCTCACTGCTTTATTGACATCTCGGTTTTTAACAGTGATATACTAGCCAGTAAAATATGTATTCGGATAGGGGTACTAATGCACATTATGCGCTATGTCCGAATACCTTTTTTACTAGCTAGTATATGATAGGCCTATTGGCTAAGATCGACGATGCAGAGGCAGGAGCGGCGATAATTGCAGAATTTTCACTACAGCTAGGTCTTTCACCACAACCCGACGTGCACCACGTCCCGACGCACGTTTTACACCAAAACTGAGCATGCCCGACAACATATATCTCAACAACCAGAATAGAATTTTGTATGCAACTTGTAGAGCAGTTAAATACTTGTACATTTGCACTTGCAGATACACTCAATCCAGCACCACGCAGTGCAACTGAAATATCCCTTTGAGGTGAATTGCCCAGTGACCTACTAGCAGAGGACCCACGGCTGGTGAGCAATGGTCGGCGTACCCCCTGACCCGCTCATAACAGATCACTGTGTATTACGGGATAAGTAGTCTCATGCCACGCCATAAAGAAGAGTTACTAGTCATGCAATGCAATACCTACTGGTAGTGTGGTTGGCACGACCGCCGTCTGTACGGAGGAGACGATCCACATTCTTTGTGAGAATTCTTGGCATTGTAAGAGTAGATACTTTAAATGGATGAATACGTCAGTCAATCGTGCTTCTGCAATGACAGCGTTGCAGATTCAAGGCGTTGATTTAATCCTCGATGCTGCCCCAATCTGATCATGATGTCATCACGATCCTCTCCAACATCTCTGCCACCCCCTGCTGTGCTATCAGAAATCCGAGATATAAGCTAGGCTCGATTGCGGTAAGACTCACATTGATTAAACCTTAGCATAAAGCCAGGACGTGAATTAGGTATCAAATCCCAAATAATGGAGTCGGCACAGAGGACTGTTCATTGTGAAATACTGGGCATACTAGAGTGATGGATTGAGGTTCTTGGATTTAAAACTGTACCTGGAGTCTCCGCTGTGTTGTGGGGATTCATGATGTGATAGATGAGGAGAGATGCCGGATTGGGGCAGAAAGCGGTGGTGGCAGGGAAGGGGAGGTTAGGTCAACGCCGACGTAACTTAGTGGATGGAAGGTGAGGTAACAAGGCTCTAGCTGAAAAGTCAAAAGAGATACTTCCAATGGTTGCGACCGAAATTCCACAACTACAGTTGGAACCTCATCCTCCATACCCAGAACCAGTGCTTTCTCTTAGAGGCGTAAAACTGAATTAACTGATCCCTTCCATCTAGATCTGCGACTCGGGCGGTGGAGAATATATGGATGATGTCATACTTTAGACCTCAATTGAGTCCGCGCAGGTGACCGCTATCTATGCCCCATATGCTACCAGCGATTTGGCGATGCAAGCCTCCCTCTCCACCTCCATCTAGCTATACAGTTGCCTTATTCTCCGAACTTCCCACACCACCAACTCCGGAGCCAACGAAACCTAAGAGAAATTCTAGTTGAATAACTGCGGATTTTTATCCTCATTACATACCCATGGGAGTGTGACCGCAAATGGGAAGTGGGAGCTCGTGACTTGTTGAATTCTATGTGGATCAAAAAGAGAACGTCAGAACGAGATCTACAGGGTAAAGGCGAAAGGAGGGAAGGACTAAATGGATGGAGGTAAATTTTTTTCCCGGGATCGACATCCGAGGGGAGTGAAAGTAGGATATGGGAGGCGGAATCCTAATGTAATTAAGGGGAGAAGAATATGAAAGAGGTGAGAGGATTTAAAGGGACAAAGCGGTTATCCTGAAGGAGGAATGATGGAATAGCGTATGGGCTGTACAGAGTGGAAGTGGAAACAGAAGTCGGCGTATAAGGACTAGTATCTGAGAATTCTAGAGTAGGGGTATGTATGGGGAGTGTTCGCATCGTTGAGAGAATAACTTGTTGGTTTAGAATTGCCTATTGCCATCGGAATAAAGCTTCGAGTTTTTAGCACGATGCTGTTGAACGGATACAAATTATCGAGGCATACGTTCCTAAAATAGGAGACCATAGCCTCCCCCCTATTATAGCAGCATAGGCGTTGTGGACAATTCGAGGGCTGATGGGAAGATGAGAGCTGGGTCTTTTTGCGGACTTTACTAGACGGGTGTTAGCATGAGAAGGAGAGTTGCAATTGCAGGCAAGATAAAAGTCGAAACGGCTGGAGAAGGGGAAGGCTTCAACTGAACGTTGCTACATACCGAAGTGGGAGACAAATAGGAGGGTGAAGGGAGTAGAGTTTATGCAGGTGAAGCCCAGATTGAATTAGAGAGAACGGAATGACAGACGGAGAAGCAAAGAGGAATATTGGAGAGGGAGTGGGTAAGGGAAGGCAAAGGAGAATGGGTCATGCAGGAAATTGGGGGATTTGGCAGGTGGACTTGAGTCTCTCCCGATTAGAGATTCTCCTCCGGAACTAGTTTGGGAGCGGCTGCTGCTACTAGAATAGTATACTCCTTTATGATGACATACCGTCCGTAGCACTTCCGTAGATCCAAGTTCGTCTCCTTCTGCACTCTTTCCAACTTGGAGATCTAAGCTACGCCTTGTAGGTGAATTAACTACCACTACCCCAGTGATGCCAGCAATAGTTCCTACTCTACTTTGATATCTCACCACCACCAAATCTAAGGTTCATTCTGTCAGATCCGCCGACGAAATAACAACAATTAAAATTGTATCATCTTAAGCAATTGGCACAAATGAATGTGACAATTTGAATTTCCAGGTGAAGCAGGGATATGGTGCATTAAGGAAGGAACTGGCAGAGGGTGGGGAATGGATGAGGGCGGAGAGGGATGGAGCGCTTGAGCACTGGCGGTTGTTTGACGAGGTGGTAGCGAGGTCGGAGGAAGCTAAAAGAGGAACGAGCTCCATTATCGCTAATTTAATGTGTCGAGTAATTCCACAATTGCACTAGTCGTTGTCATGCTTAAGCGAACCAAGCTGCTTACGCTTTTTGATGGTTTCCTTATGTATGCTACCTATACGCCCTGCCATGGCGAACAGCTACAAGTGGGGTCACGTGAAAAAAAAAAAAAATGCTACCTATACGTACTCTTACAAACAAGAACAAGAATTATTAATCTTCCCTCGGTTGCCAGCCATGCTTGCCCCACTTCCGAGTCTCAAGCTTGTGCATCTCCACACCAGAATCTTTGCCCACGGAAATTCCGGAGCCTCCTAGAAAGGACAGTGCAAAATTCACACGTGCGAAATTTCCGCGCAGCGAACTCAGCATTGAAGAGGAGCAATGGATCACTACTCATATCTTTTCCAAAGACCACCCCCGAGTTTTCACCCTTCTTCTTGCTTACCACTTTGCAGCGGTATAAGTATCTTTGTTCGGGACTGCCAGCTCTTCCCCGCAATGACAACTTTCCCGCATAATTTGAGACGCGCCTCACCCTTGGCAAGCCCGGTGCCCTTAAACCAACGTGAAGCCTGCGAAACTAATTGCATGTTGGGATACCGAGCTACCGTAGACACCGGAGAATTTGCGAAACCTGGCGCAAGGTTGAATGCGAAGCTGGTGGCAAGAATATACGGTCAGATCATCCTGCTGGCTACTTTTATTGTGTTCCTAATTTCGGAGGTTACTGTAGTTTTCATTACTAGTACATACATGACGTATACAAATCCGACAGAAATGGGTAGCTGTGTCGTCAGACATAGGTACAACTATACGTGAACCTTATTTTGTACATTGAAGTCCCTTATAGTGAACTTGAATCAGAGTAATATTCCAGTATCGTAAGTCAACAAGAAGGACCCACTGGGAGATCAAAGGAGGTGGGGCTGATGCCAAGCATCTTCTATCGTTTTGAGGCTCTCTTGGAGTACAGGATTGGCATACCGTAGTCAAGTACGCACCAATAGTTGGAGTCCAAATCACAACTTTTGAAAACAAAATGCGGGGCCTATGAACAGAAGCAAGATAACAAATAATCATCAACCACCACCGCTTACATCTCCAACGTGAATAAAGTCCAAGTTTTCGCTATTACTATCACTTTTGTCTATTCATCAACATCTCGCATATCTGTAAAGTGAAAAAGAAGGCTATCTACAAAAGATCTCATCGTTTTCACCTCCCAGAGTGTCACAAAATGAATAATCAACAACCGGGAAGCTCAGGGGGGGACCCCGGGATCGGGAAAAAAATTCGGGGCCGGTAAGTGTACAAAAGTAGCATTGCTTACCTCCGCATATATGTAGACTAACCCACACTACTTATAGTTATTTATCTAGACCAAAGTCTCCTAACAGAAAGCGGAGTCGGAGTACTGGCCTCACAAGTCAGAGAGACACGAGCTTAGTTACTATTCCCGCACCGTCACAATCAGCTCTGCAATCAGCGCCACAGTCAGCGCCGCAATCAGCACTGCAATCAACGCCATCATATAATGTGGGCATTGCCTCAACATCCAGTTTGTTGCATCCAGTATCTCAAAATCCTGGACAGAATTTACCAAGCAACCCAACACGAGATGAAATTGAGGGCATAATCAAGGATTTACACTCTGTTCACACCGAGAGCAAGGAAAAGCAGTGGAAATACACAAACAGGCTTGGCCAACGTGTGGCTGTAGTGGAACGGATAGGCCCAATCCTCAAATGCATGGAGAGCTATGCAAATATTGTTGATGTGGCAATACAGCATCACCCGGACATTACAGCTCTTGTTTGGTCTACGGTTAGGGTTATTTTGAAGGTCAGTATTATACTTGCATTCATGTATAGAAATTAATTATGGTAATAGGTTGCACTCGACTATGCCCAATTAATGGAAAGTCTGGAAGTTGCAGTAGCAATCATTGTTAATACGATGGCTAAGTGTGAATTCTATGCTTATATTTACAAAAACATACCATTGGAAGCCACATTGCATCCAGGTTCAACACAGAATGCCTTCAAACACAAGTTGGACTACGCTCTGAAAGAACTCTATGATGCAGTCTGGAACTTTACGGACAAAGTAAAAGGACATTTTGATACAACGTCACGTATGATATTCGATTCCAAGTCACTTTAAAATCCTGCTAACGCAACTTTGTCAAATTTAGGTATTAGGCAAATTGCGAATATGTTTAAGCCATTTTCAGAAGTAATCCAACCATATCTTGATGAAATATCTAAGAAGGAAAAGGTTGTCCGAGAGTGTGCGGATGAGGCAGGAATGAAAAGGATCATGGGTAAGCATACTGCCTCACCTATAAGTCTTGTATGAGTATGCTTCGCTAATGAGAATAGACAATTCCGGCAAGCTTGAGCAAATGGAGAGGGTCTTGAATGAAATAGAGCAAAAAATGGGGCCTTTGTCAAGGGTAGACGGTAAGCATAGCTGCCCATGAAGTGACAGAACATTTCAGCTAATATAGTGACAGAAATACTAAACATAGCAAGCGAGAACCTCAGTGTTACTAAAAGAATGGACATGAGGCTGCAGTTGATTGAGGACCGCCTTGCACCTGAAAATGTTATAGCATTAGGTTGGTTTGGCTACTATATAATCGCGTGGCACTGTGGAGAAGCTTAACTCACATGAACTTTACTGCTACTCAGAAACCCATCAGCGCGAGGTTCTGGGAATATCACTCGAGGAAAATTTATTGCGGCTAAAGGACGACTATTTAACAGAGCATGAGATGGAAGAATTCCAGTATAATCTCTACGTCGCTGTGGAGGCAACAGAACAACCCTATGCCGACGAGCGGGTTGATTTATTGCAGCATGTTCAGGACTTCATACGAGGAGGAACAAAACAGATTTGCCTCATCCAAGGATCAGCCGGGTCAGGGAAGTCTACATTCAACCATTACCTAGCCCGTCACCTGTGGTCTGAGTATGAACGGGCATCAAAGCAGACCGAAGCCGCAATACCCTTATTTATATCTCTCACAAGCATCGTCAGCTCCAAACCGGACAGTGAAGATTTAATTGCTTCCTACTTCTCGGACAGAGACTTTACTGAACAAGACATCAATCTAGCCCGTCGTACACGGCGATTTGTTTTCATGCTTGATGGCTATGATGAGATTGAGCGGCGCGACTGCAACTTCTACGCTAAAAATAAGCTGTCTCGATGGAAAGCGAAGATTATCATCACAAGTCGACCTGAATACTTAGGTTCCGGCTATCACAGCAAGTTCCATCCTCCAAACAGACGTGATCTTCTGCAGGAATACTGGTTGGCACCATTTTCAACCGACACTATCAAGAGCTACATTTCTGGTTTCCTTCAGGCGAAACCCACAGGCAGACCAGCAAGGGATTACGAAGCTTATCTGACACAGCCAGAAATACGTGACATGATCAGCAATCCTTTCCTTCTTCGAATGATTATGACAGTTGAGCCATCAATGGATCATGAATTTCTCATAAATCGAGTTGATTTGTACAAACGATTTTTTGGGCATTGTCTGGCCAAAGCACAATCTCGGCTCGACAACATACAACTAACCAGTGATCAGCGTCGGATATTCCAGCGGCTGTGTGACGAGACTTTTAGCGATCATGCGGAGCAGTTTTGTCGGGACTTTGCGCTGGAGCTGTACCGCCACAAAGCCGTTGAAGTAACTTATCGCCCGGGGACCGCAAGAGGTAGCTCAGCTGGTGAGGGGATTCTAAGTGGCAAAATTTCCTAGGCAACGATGACGAACGGACCCGGCTCCTCCGCTTTAGCGCCCCGCTCACGCGTCATGGACAGTCGTATAGGTTTTTACACAAGTCGCTCCGTGACTATCTGATTGCTCAATCACTTTGGGAAGATCCCTTGCTTGCGCAATGTGCAGCGAAAGCCCTCCTTAACGAATTCTTCATTGTTGACGACCCTGGTGTCCTTGACTTCGTGGTTGAGCAAGCAATGCTGGAGCATGAATTGCAGCAAAAGTTGTTGCAATATGTCGAGAAATCTAAAACAGATGACTTGGTAGTTCAGGGCGCCGCTAATGCACTCACAGTCCTTGTAAAGAGTGGAATGAGGTTCACTGGGTATGACCTACGCGGCATACAAGTCCCTAGAGCTGACTTGCGTTTTGGTTGGTTTGATGGGGCCCAGCTGCAGGGCTCCGATTTGCGGCATGTGCGGTTACAGGGCGCGTGGCTTAGAGGTGCCAACTTGAGTGAATCTAAAATGGCTGGCGTATGGTTTGGTGAGCGGCCTGCCATTGGCGGATCAATAGTGAGCTCTGTGCAGACTATGGCTTGCTACTCACCGGATGGGCGGCTGGGCGTTCTGGGATTTGAAAAAGACTACGGCAGCGGTATTGTGCAACTTAGCCTGTGGTCCATTGTGGAAGAAAAATTGATTAAGGAGACTGTGTTGGATTTTCACATGCGCTCGTCTAAAACGGGCATGGCAATCTCCCCCAATCCCGATGTGGCACTGTTAGTGCTATGGCAGTCCGACAAACTGGTTTTGCTTTCACTTCCAGAACTAGAAGTTGTGCACCGTTATTCTGCAGCGAATCATTACATTATCTGCACTATTGGCTTCTCCCCAGACGGCAAATTGCTTGCAACGGCAAGAGGAGTCCATCCTCCTTACGGCTCTAGACTTGGCACAAGAACGGGCAGCCTGGATGTACAATTCTTATCACTACCAGAACTGACCACAGTGCAACACCAGACCCTCTTGGCGAAAATCCCGGTGAGGAACATTGATGCAACCTTGTCCTCGAACTTTGCTACAACCTTCTCCCTGACCTTCAACACATCGCTTTCGTGTATCGCGACGTCGACAATAAGTTTAAGATTCAGCTGAACTCCACTATCGAAACGCGAAATGTGGTTTATATCGGTTGTCTGTCAGACATTGATCCCACAGCTCACGAATGGGAAAGAGCACGGAGAATATTACCACACCACTGCCTGGTCTTCTCACCTGACGGTGAATTACTTGCCTTCGCGGTCTCACTGAAGCTGCATGTGCGGTCGGTAACGCATCGCCGACATGTCCATACTTTTGAGCTGAAGGCACCTGCAATTCGCTGCAGCTTCTCTCCCGATGGCCAGCTACTGGCAGCGGCATTTGCGAATGGCCAAGCATTAGTTTTTTCAATTTCGCATAGACGGCTTGTGACCATTTCTCAAGGGGTCCCATATCCCAGAGCAATGCATTGGCTGAATAACGAAGTGCTCAGTCAAATACATGACAGTAGCAGTATCTACGCATGGTCAATAGCGGCCTCTGTAGAACTCCACAATACCTCTGTCACCAACCGGAAATCTGACATGCTTCTGGCAACTCAATCCAGGGATGAAATACAATTGTCCCCCGACGGCAAGCTCATGGCATCAGGCTCTAGTGGCGCTGTTCACCTCTGGTCAGTTGACTCCTTGAGTCTTCACCATACATTCTCGATACCTTCAGCTTCCATGACAAAAGTGGAATTCTCCCCAGACAGCAAATTTCTGGCATCATGCAGCTTCACTGATGGCTCAGGGGCCACCGTTCACCTCTGGTCAGTTGACTCCTTGAGCCTGCACCATACATTCGCGACACCTAGTAACTCAGAATCTGTATATATGAATTTCTCCAAAGATGGAAAGCGACTTCTATTACACTACTCTATCGAGAACACACTTTACACCCAGTCACTTGACTACTCTATGAGGGTGCACTACCACGCATTTATGCCTTTTCCTAGTGCCAGTCTTCTGGCATTCTCTCCAGATGGCAAGCTCATTTCATTATACAGTGACTTCTGCACTCTTTCACTCTGGTCAGCTGACTCCTCGAGCCTACTCCATGAATTCACTAGAACACTACCACGATCTCCCGACGGCAGTACGTCGTATATAAGCTTCTCCCCAGATGGCAAGCTCCTTGGAATTTGCGACCATGACTCCTTGTCCCTCTGGTCGGTTGACTCCATGAGCCTACTCCATGAATTCGCTAGCACACTATCATCGGATATACAGTTCTCCCCGGATGGCAAGCTCCTTGCATTTTGCAGCCATGGCTCCTTGCTCTTCTGGTCGGTTGACTCCTTGAGCATGCACCATACATTCAAGCTACCTTCGGACCCAGATTACAGCACACAAGACTGCATCAGATTCTCTCCAGATAGCAAGCTTCTTGCAATATACTGCCTGCACCAAGTGACCGTGTTCCAACTCTGGCCAGTTGATGATGTGACGTTTTACCACAGCTTCCAAGGACATTCAAATCAAGTTATGTGTCTGGAATTCTCTCCAGATAGCACGCTCCTTGTGTCATCCAGTAGAGACGAAACCGTTCGCATCTGGTCCATTCGTTATAAAAAGCAATTAGCATTGTTAAGACACCCTTGCGAGTGCAAGCATGTCATTTGGGCTACATCAGCTCAGTATACACGCCTGGCCACAACCGACATTGCAGAAGTATTCAGAATATGGAATGTCAGTACTAGTTTGTCAGATCCTGCCTCAGTGGTTGTTACGTGCATATGGTCCACGCCATATTATAAACTTTTTGTAGCAGATCTTCACTTGCAGGGTGTGACCGATCTTGATTCGGAGAATGTTCGGCTGCTAAAGCAGCGTGGAGCAATCTTGGATGGAGAAGTAGAGTTACGAGAGGATTTAAGCAGCGGAGGAATTGTGGGGGAGAGTCAATGTGAAGATGAGAATGGTACTTCCGATTAGTATAAGGCTGGCAGTGAGAACGAGGAGCAGGATGTTTTATAGTCTCAAATAGGCAGCACTTGATTTTCCTTTGTAACACGAATGCTCCCTTATACCTAACCTCGCCATAGCCCATAGGGGCGGCATGCGAGCAAAGATTTAAAAAAAAAAAAAAAAAAAGAAGACTCCTTATGGATTTTTTATTTTTATTTATTTATATTTTTTTTTTTTTATTATCATTACTCGCATGCTGCGCTGTGGGCTATGGCGAGCTCTCCTTTATTGAAGCCAGGCCTGAATGGTAGCTGCTCCGCAGCACGTGACAGTGCTGTCTCAGAAGCCAGTACAGGATTCGGCAACTGCGCTCATTGACTATATATTTTTGTCACTTGCATTGAAATGTTGGAACTTTGGCGGAGCAGTTGACCTGGGTTTCGATTGGGGGGATGTTGTAGGGTTGGTTCTTGTTTGCTTGCTTTATCACGCACGTTAGAGGTGTCTCGCCATACTGTATCTCTTGCATTATATATATATTTTTATGAAACTCATAGCCAGTGTTCCCAACCGGCCAGGCCTGAAACCGCCTGGGGCGGCCCCGGCGGAGCTTCTGATGGCCTGGGCCGGCCTGAAACATGCAGGCCGATTCAGGCCATTCAGGCCGGTTCAGGCCATTCAGGCCGATTCAGGCCATACTCACGTAAAGCGATTAATGATATATAAAAAAAAAAAAAAATACTCACGTAAATACTCAATAGCATCACCAGTTTGAGCCTGTGTGCTAAGGGGATTATTTTACTAGAGATTTCAGTTCACTTTGCTGTCTGTTTTTAACTGCGTTCTGTGTTCTCATTCTAATCATCTATGTAGAGGTAGGCACCCGCTGAATCTAACTCACACATCCTGCCATAGCAGAGTGCGCTACATTCTCCTTCCACTTTTCGCAGTCCATATCTTCTCAATTCCATCCTCTCAGTTTTCGCACCTATAGTACCTACACTCTGTAAAACTATTTAAGGGTTATCATGACCATCTTACATGTATACGCACAGTCGCAAGATCACCTATTGCTAAGCTATCATAATGGAAATTGCTGAATTCAGTTAACTATTACGTACATTATATGGTCTAAAAATTATAGATATGTGGCCAAGGCAGTGCTTCGGCTGCTAATTGGTTGTCATGATTTCAGGGATATATGCTGATCTCGATGATCAAAGGCCAAAATGCAGTTACTGATTGGTTGATGCTATTCAGGCCGTTTCAGACGGTTCAGGCTGGTCCAGACCGGTCCAGACCATTTAGGTATACTTTTTTAGTATTTAAACCCCGACAAATATCCACGCGTAGGGACTGCGGTCACATACCCGGCTATTCATCTCACCACCTATTATTCTTTCCACGTGTATTTTTTTTGCCCACTTATTATTCTTTCCAATTGAGGTCACGTATCGCGCGTATTTATTCACCACCTATTATTCTTTCCGCGTGTGTTCATTTCGCCCAGCTATTACTTTTTCAAATTTAGGTCACATATCGCGTCCATTTATTTACAACTATTATTCTTTCTATGTGTATTTATTTCGCAGTCTATTCTTCTCTCCGATTGAGGTCAAATATCGCATGAGTTTATTTCACCATCTCCCATTCTTTCCAGGTGTATTTATTTCGCCACCTATTATTCTTTCAGATACCGCGCGTATTTATTTCACTATCTTTTATTCTCTCATGTATATAGCGACATTATTTTCACTCTTTGTTCTGGACTGGCCTGAATGGCCTGGCCGGCCCCGTTGGAAACACTGGATGCGGAACACATTTGGACGAAATGGGAGGTGTTTTTTTTTTTTTTTTTATTTCATTACTCGCATGCCGCCCTATGGGCTATGGCGAGGGTTTAATTTAAGCTAAGAACAAAGTCCGAATCATCTCCGTCCTCTTTCAGTCTCGTACTGGCTCGCCTTGAGCCATCTCCCTCCGTGTCGCACCTTGTCCATGTCTTGTTTCTCTTCCAAATAAACTACCATGGAACTTGTCTTTTTACCCTCTCCGACGAGTATGTCTTTTTTCCTTAACCATCGGATTCCGATGATTTTCTTCATGTCTTTGTTGTCTTCGGACAGCCATCTCCTGACATTGCCGAGATCCCTTCTCAAGGCTATGCCATGTATGACGAGTCCGACTTTGTTTTCGTGAGCAGGCTTTGTCGGAGGTTTGTCTAAGGCGTTTTTTCGTGGTGCTGCGGGGGTGTGGCGTGGGTGTGGGGGTGGCTGGGGGGGCCGGAGCCGGAGCCGGAGCCGGAGTGGGTGCTGGGGTGCCAGCTGTCTTCGTGACCGGGGGAGGGGTCTTCTTTCCTGGCTTCCTGTTCCTTCTCTTTTCCCTGGTCGGTGGTGTTGTCGGCGCTGCTTGTCTTGTCTCTGACGGAGGCGATGGTGGTGAATCCACGCATCGGATGGGGCTGAAGGTCTGTGGGGGCTGTGGTTGTGGCGGTGGCGAAGGCGGTGGCGAAATGGGAGGTGTGAAGGAGTGGCTTGCGGGGCGGGATGCGACCAGGTTACCGCCAGACGGCAAGGAAAGCGAACAGGACCTACTGGTGGAGCTGATGAGATGGGCAGAAAGATTTGACCTGCATTCACCAATTCATATGTCATGATGCTGTTTCGTTTTACTTATTTTCCTTTATCTCCTGTGTATTTATCTCGTCGTAGCCCCCCGGGTCATATACGAGAAAAATTGTGTAATCAATAAACCGCTGCAGATAAAAGCGCTCTCAATTTCTGAACTCATTGTTTGAATACTAAAATATCCAATGCTGTAAGAGGACTGGTCTAATTGGCCTAGACCAGGCTGGAATTTCCTGACCCAGGCAGGGCACTGGCCTGTTTAGAATTGTCGTCTGTAGTAAAGAAATGTTTCATTACTGCAGATTACCCTGTACGGATACCAAACGGTGAGAGCTCGCTAGCCTCGCTCTTCTTCGGTCTTGCAATTATTTCATCGCACATATCTTCTATGCGCAGAATAAAGTCGACAAGTATATCTGCAGCGAACAAGGAGTACTGTAGCTCTATCAATCCTAATCAATGCATGCTGAGCTTGCTGGTTCATGTGACGGGTGTGTTGTTAGCCAATGAAGCCCTTTGACCAGTGCAGATTTCATCAAAGTTGAACGCAAATTCTTAAAAGCAAATTCATGGTAGGATTGGAGTGTTTCAATCATCTAGTATTGACTTGACGATCCCTGATCAAGCTGGACTTTGGGATGATTCTTCAACACATTGGGATGATTCTTCAACACATTGGGATAATCTTTGTATATTTAAATCCCTCATGCTTGAAAATCTTGTGATTAACGCTGTGCATTTTCACAACCGCAACCAGTAAGCCATGGTAGCAGCCCGATATCCCAACGATAGAACTATGACTGTGGCGTTGTACCTATGATCATCGATTGGTTGGCAACCGTTACCCTCAGCCGATAGCAATAAACCCGGAGTGTAGTTTTCCTGTAGCACCACCAATATATGCATTCTTGGCAGTGAGGTTCCACAGGCATAAGGTTCCTGAGGCTCCTCCTATACATAGCTCTGCTTTCCTTCTCTGTTGTCTTGTTCTTCGAATAGCCGCGTCCTGGTTCCACCCTTCTCCATCCGCCGTCCTATCCAGCCATGCCCGCCATGCCTATTGAATCCGCCACTCAGTCCCAGCCCTGTACCTCTTGATAGGGCCTAGCCACCATGCTCCCGCTGGTAATATGGATGTAGAGACCGTTAGCTTTAGACTCAGGTTTGGAGATTGAGTTTTGTTGCTGAAGACACAGGAAGTGAACTGGTGTTCGGGGCCAGTCATCTTAGGGGCGACTCATAGCTGGCCCGGGCCATACATATTTAAGTCTGTCTTGGCGAATATCCTGATTCAGCATACACGAGCCTAATTAGTTACAGAATGCTTCGGGATCTTCACTGTGTCACCGCATTCCCTACACTCCTCCACCACTCGCATCTCTTCCTATCCTGTGCAAATTCAAACACCAGTCCCTCCTGTCAGTTAAGAAATTATGTATTGTAAAGCGGAGACATTTCTACTCATGTGTCTAATTATGCATCTTGGCTCGTTTTTGGTCTTTGATCCTTGTAAATTGATCAATGGCCCGTCCGAGCGATGAGTAGCCCAGTTCCCGACTGGCCCAGGCCACTCATGGGTAGACCGGGCCGCTCATGACTCATGACTGGCTCAGATAAGATGGCTGGCCCCTAAGGAAACCCCCCAAGGACGGAGACAGAGGCACTCTGAGGAAGCTGCTAGAATGGTTGACCAATAGAGACAGGACTAACATTTACTTCATTCAATTCTCTTTCCATTCTCAATTTTTCTTTTTCTATATGTACATAAACCAAACCTCCCCATAGCCCATAGGGCGGCACGCGAGTAATGATTTTAAGAAACAAAAAACAAAAGATGGCTGGCCCTGAATACTAGTAAAAAAGATGCATTGGTTATGAACACATTGAGCAATGTTTTTCAGGACATTGCATATACAGTATACTCGATATAAGAATATCCGATATAAGGATGTGTGCGACCTGCCCCCATACAGATTAAGAATTCATTATATCCTTAGGTTTTTCTGCTTAGTCATGCACAAATTCCCATACTGAGAATGCATATTGCGTGAATAAGTCATTCAGCAAGCAGTTGCATAATTTGACCTGCAGATGCAGTACCCTTGCATGCTGACCCCCCTTGTTCATGCCTTGCTGCAACGGTTAGTGTGGAGACTGCCAAGCAGTTTCAGGAATAGATTCAATATAAGAATATAGCCCCCCAGCCCGAGGACATTCTTATATCGAGCGTGTACCGTTTGTGAACTTCTTCAGGCCTTGCGGAGGCCCTGCCATGGCGAGGAGCTACAAGCGGGGTCACGTGTGAAATATATAAAAAAAAAAAAAAAAAGGCCTTGCGGAGCCGCGTTTTAGTTTTCCGAACAGCCATGAGAAGAAGTGTATGACCTGCAACGCGTTACCACTTGTTTGGAGTAATTTTCCAGGTGGAAAATGCACTTACGCTTTAAGTACCATTCAAATTGAATATCCACTGCCTACTAGTAGCTGTATATGCGCTCTAAGCGGGTGCAGAAGTACCACATTTGAGGGCGTTTCGGTCGGTGTGAGGATATAGCCATGGCAAGTTTTTCGGTCATCCGTTTTTCGAAAAGCGGTGGTAAAAGTATAGTCTGGTATATGCTCTTTTGGTGGAGAGTTTCTTATATATAGCAGAGTTCAATGGCCGTGTTTTCTTTTCTTCTGTACCCACATATGTCATGTATTTAGCTCCCGTTCAATCAATCGTTACTTTCTTGTCAAGTATACCTTCAGCCAATTGTCACCAAAGTTGTTCCCTGGCGACACACCTCTACAACCTCCTCGGGCAACGTGTAGTATCACGTGACCGAGACCGCATCCCGACCATCGGAGCAGCTAGAAAGAAGCAGAAAACGACAAACAACGTCCCTCGACCAGACGGTCGCGGGGACCCTGACAAAACTACGGAAAACGTCGATAAAGAGCCCTTCCCTAGGGAGATAGTAGAAAACGATGGTCAACTCTCTGAAGACACTCATCCAGAACCTCAACATCACATTGACACCTTCGAACAGCGGGGACTCCCAGAGACCCCGTTGCATACCACACCCTCAAATCATTCACGACGTGGAGCGACAAAATTGATTCAGCCACGGACAGCTAAAACCGACCGAACCAATAGCACGGTCCAGTGACATCAACATCGCACATCACATATCACAAACGACAATCAAAGCCACAAGCCACGACTATAAATATCAACAGCTACAACAACTGCAAACGATAACAGCTAGAAGCCACAACCGGATTAGCCTACCGTATACTCACTATTCCCTCTACCCTCTAAGGCATTATAGGAGGAAACGTAGCAGGAGCAAAAAAGGCTAGAACGGCCAAGGCCATGAAGTTGAAGGAGAAGGGTAAAGAGAAGACAGAATCGAAGAAAAAATCAATATCGCAGCAGCAAGAGGCTGCCTTAAGGACCGCCAATACGAGGAATGGTCCCAGTAAACTCCTAGGCTAGTGATACCATTAGGGAAAGAGGCAGTCAATGAGAAGACAGATAGGTCTAGAGCTATAGATGAGTGGCTGGAAAGCACAGATGACCTAGAGCTAATAGTTACGAAGAGCGCCTATAGTACTATCCATGTACAGAATAACAATGGAACAGACTAAGGGGCAAGACACAAGAGAAAGGTTCCTGACACCTTTGATGGAGACTCATCTCAAAGCTCATCAGCCGAAACGGTCGTCCCAGGCACAACGGCAGACACTGCGCAATATACCACAGCCCATAAAATAGATACACCCTATAGAAGACAGTCAGAGTCAGACCCGCCAGCTGACTGGGGGGACATTCTAAAATGGAGAAGAAGAAGTATGGAGTCATAGAAGGATGAAGAGACAATGAGATTAAGGAGAGCTCAAGCCAGAGAATGGGCGAGCCAAGGAGTGGCACTTACGAAAGAGCTCGGATCCAGAGCAATGATGGATAGATATGTGATAGTGAGCGGCACGAGCCGAGCCAGCTCGAGCTGGCCTGGCATGAGCTCGAGCTGGCTCGAGCACAAACGAGCCAAGATTATGCTTGTGTTTTTCTTGACAGCTCGCTAACGGAATGTCTCTGTCCAGTCACTTTCTGACTGGACAGAAGCCGGGATAAGTGACGCTAAACTCTATATATATCTAAAGCGACCGCTAAGCTACTACTAGTACGTACAACCCATGTCCACATCCCATGCCTACATCGATCCACTTATTCCAAGGTCCTGCGTGAGTGCAGAACAATAACATCTGCATTATCGTACTCTGGTATCTCTTCAGCTAACTCCAGCACTTCATCCACCTTTCTACGTGAGTGTAGGATAATAATATCCTGAGTGTGATTGTCTACATCATCATACTCTGGTACTGTATCTCTTCAGCTAACTCCAATGCTTCATCCACCTTTCTACGTGAGCGCAGGACAATAACATCCTGAGTGTGATTGTCAGCAATATCATCGTGCTCTTGAATAGCTCGATGTTTAGCTAATTCCGCTTCAGCCACCTCAGCCCCAGTAGGCCCACGAGTTGAATTAATGTGGTTTGGATTATGTGAGGTCAATGTGCCAGATGCTGTTCGAGACTGTGTCTGGAAGCTTGGTTCTGGAAAAGGTAAAATGGTGGTTGGAAAACTAGGAGTTTTCCAACCATTTTGTAGCTCTTGGACTGTATGTTGAATCTGTCGAACTTGTTGTGCTGCTAGATGACAAGGTTGTGCAGTGAAATAGCTCTTGAGATTGTATGCTATCTGAATAAAGCTATGCTGGCCTTGTATATCAGGAAGAAGGTTAGGTGTCACCAGTGGTACAGATAATAAAGTTTTGGTGGTATCAAGCATCTAGTCCATTGTTGATGAGGGTCCCATGCTGACTTGTCAAGATGCCAACAAGGATGAATCAGCGATAGTGGTATTGACTGTTCAAGAAAATAAAATGTACGTAGGAAATAGTGACAAGGAATAGCATATTGGAGAATAAGTGAGCATGTTTACATGCAACATTTCCCATATCTCTGGCGGAATCAGAAGCTTCATAAGTAGGAGATAATGCAGCTTGCCATTCATGCTTTAGTATGTCAATTTTTTTTTTTTTTTTTTTTTTTTTTTATGTCATTTTAGTATGTCAATGCAATACAGTGTAAACTGCCCCTGTAACTGCGAAAATGCTCCAATACCAGTACTATCTGAATGAAGTGGCAAGTGACATTTAAGCTGACTGCAGTTCTCAACACATTTAGCCCATAAGTTTCACCGTTCTCAGGATTTTTTTAAATATGGGCTGGCATAGTGGCAATAACATCACGAGCATGTAGGAGAGAGGTAGCAGACATTGTTGTTTGTTCTTCTTATACGTTGTGTGAGGTAAGGCAATATGAAGAGAGCAATAGTTGGTGGTAGGACAGTGTGAGATATACTGGGGCATTTCAATTTTTCGACGAGAATTCGTCGAGTAATGATATATTTATAAAAAAAAAAAAAAAAAAAAAAAAAAAAAACGAGAATTCGTGATTTCAATTTATCCCTGCACTCCGAGCATAGGTTGTAAGTACTAGTAGATTAGCGGTCGCTTGTATAGTTAGCATCACTTAGCCCGGCTTTTGCGGGTCCTCTCCGGGCAGGCCAGTCTGGCCTGCCCGGATGCAAGGGTATCGACAGGGGACTGTAGACTAGTCTGCCCGGTTGCAGAGGTATCTACAGGGGGACGGCACAGGTCTTCAAATCGCATGCCAGGCTTATACATATGCGTGAGAGGCGAGGTATGTATATATTGGCTCTATAGACAGCATACATACACCTTGAGTCTAGTATGATATGCAATCTGAAGACCTGTGCCGTCCCCTGTGCTAGCCGAAAAAATCAGTATCCGGACAGGGGATAAATGCATATTATGCGATAAGCAGCATTTGGTCTAAACAAGCATATGTTAGTACGCTTGGCTATGGATATCTATGAGACTAGTCCAATTCTTGATAGATTGTCCAAATTTTATTATGTTAGAAGTATCTGGACAGCTGACATAATGAATTTGGGCCTATTATACAGCAGCAGAATGAACACAAGAACAATGTAGTATATATACGGACGGCAGGCAAAAAAGGTCAGGTAAAAACTCAAGTATCATACTTTGTAAGATAATAATATTCTCATAGGTGCTGAAATAACCCCCCAGAAAAGAGTAGCTATTGGGGCCTACATTGAGATATTCGCATACCAAATAGCCCAATATTGCTTTTATCAATAAAAATAATATCTACAACAATGAAAGTATTTGTTTTCACTGATTGGAGTTGCCCCAATCCTGTACCAGTACTGGCTTCCGAGACAGCACTGCCACGTGCTGCTTGCAGTTACCATCCAAGCCTGTCTTCAATAAAGGAGACCTCGCCATAGCCCACAGCGCAGCATGCGAGTAATGAAAATAGAAAGAAAAAAAAAAAAAAAAAAAAAAAAAAAAAAGTAATGAAAATAAAAATAAAATAAAAATAAAATAAAAAATAAAAATCAATAAGGAGTCTTCATGTTACAAAAGAAAATGAAATGTTGCGTAATTGAGACTCTAAAAGCTCCGGCTCCTCGTTCTCAGTACCAGCCTTATACTCTTCGGAAGTACCATTCCCATCTTCAAATTGACTTTCCCTTTGATTCTTTGCCAGACTTCTCCATCCAAGATTGCTCCACGCTGCTTTAGCAGCCGAACATTCTCCGAATCAAGATCGGTCACACCCTGCAAGTGAAGATCTGCTACAAAAAGTTTATAATATGGTGTGGACCATATGCATGTAACATCCACTGAGGCAGGATCCGACAAACTTGTACTGACATTCCATATTCTGAATACTTCTGCATCATCGGTTGTGGCCAGGCGTGCTGATGTGGCCCAAACGACACGCTCGCACCTGCAAGGGTGTCTTAACAATGCTAATTGCTTTTTATAACGAATGGACCAGATGCGAACGGTTTCGTGTCCACTGGATGACACAAGGAGCGTGCTATCTGGAGAGAATTCCAGACACGTAACTCGATTTAAATGTCCTTGGAAGCTGTGGTAAAACCTCACATCATCAATTGGCCAGAGTTGAAACACGGTCACTTCGTGCAGGCATTTTATTGCGAGATGCTTGCTATCTGGAGAGAATCTGATGCAGTCTTCTGTGCGGTAATCTGGGCCCGAAGGTAGCTTGAATGTATGGTGCATGCTCAAGGAGTCAACTGACCAGAGGAGCAAGGAGCCATGGCTGCAAAATGCAAGGAGCTTGCCATCCGGAGAGAACTGTATATCCGATGATAGTGTGCTAGTGAATTCAAGGAGTAGGCTCAAGGAGTCAACTGACCAGAGGGACAAGGAGTCAAAGTGACAAATTGCAAGAAGTTTGCCATCTGGGGAGAACCTTACAAACGAGTAACTCCAGTCACGAGATTGTGGTAGTCCCCCAGGGAATTCATTTTTTTTTTTTTTTTTATTTCACGTGACCCCGCTTGTAGCCGTTCGCCATGGCAGGGCCCAGGGAATTCATGGAGTAGGCTTAAGGAGTCAAGTGACAAAAGTGAAAAAGTGTAGGATTTATACCGAGGTGAACCAGTAGGGAAGTGACCGGGGTCACTGCGTAATGCAATGAGCTTGCCATCTGGGGAGAATGCCCGAAGACTAAATCTAGGAAAAGACATAAATGCGTGGTAGTGCAGCCTCATAGAGTAGTCAAGTGACTGGCTGTAATCTGTGTTTTCGATAGAGTAGTTTAATAGAAGTCGCTTTCCATCTTTGGAGAAATGCATATATACAGATTCTGAGTTACTAGGTGTCGCGAATGTATGGTGCAGGCTCAAGGAGTCAACTGACCAGAGGTGAACGGTGGCCCCAGAACCATCAGTGAAGCTGCATGATACCAGGAATTCAGGTACCACCGACAACAACCACCATAGGACGAGCGTTTGGAAGCGACTCCACAACCACAACGCTCCCCCCGCTGAAACCTACATAGATCGAAAGTTCTCAGCGCGCTGAGCACTTTGATCTAATTTTCTTTCCCAAATACCCGAATCTGCGGTTTTCCCCCGAGGGGCAAAATCGCGAGGAATCTTCAGCTCAACACCCCGTTGCCACCACACCACCCCGGCGCCAAGCCCCACACGCATAAGCCAATAAGCATGCCGCCAAAGGGGAGGTACCCACCGACACCGGCTAGGAGGCCCCGGGCTTGGACGGCCATGAGAGACGAGGAGAAGGAAGCCTTTTTCGAAACCCTCGTCGAATACTGGAAACGGAACATGTGGGGAGAGAATGCTGCGGCTGAACCCCCGAAGAAGGGAGACTACCTCGGGATCACCTTCGACGACCATGGCAAACCCGCCCCCTACCCTCACCTGGCTCCACCACGACCTTCACCACAGAAGCTGGGGCTTAGCCCCATCACGTGTGTACACACGGAGCCATCACCACCTCCACCGCCGCCGCCACCGCCGCCACCACCTCCACCAGCACAGCCTCTGGGGCCCAGCCCCATCACGTGCATAGACATCCCGCCGGCGCCACCCGCCGACCGGAAGGGGAAGGAAAAGGCGGACCCACCTGTGCCACGTGACGGCAACACCTCCGGCAACAGGAAGAGGAAGGGGAAGACGCCCGCTCCCAATCAGCCCTACGAAATAAAACGCCGACTCAGCGATGAGGAGGCAAAAAAGATCGCAGCTTCGGGAGCACCACCACCCGCACCGCCGTCACCCGCACCGGCACCACAGCCATCGCCGCCACCGGTGCCGGCACCATCATCACCGAACACACCACCACCGTCGCCACACAAGCCAAGACGGAAGCTTCCGACCCAGCAAGAAGCGTTCCGGCGACACCGTGCCACCACCAAGACCTCTGTCAAGACTGGAATCGTTGTACATGGGGTAGCATTGAGGAAGGATCTGGGGAACGTACAACGATGGCTGGTTGCAGACAACAAGGACCTGAAGAAGGTGGTTGGGATCCGTTGGTTGAGAAAGAAGGACCTACTAGTTGGAGAGGGGAAGAAGACGAGCTCCATAGTGGTTTATCTGGAAGACCAACAGGACATCGACAAGGTGCGACTCGGAGGAAGATGGTTGAAAGTGAGCCAGTACGAGGCGGATAGGGGACGGAGATGAGGAAGGAGATGAGACGGACTGGCCGCTCCCCCCGCAACACTATGTAAACCGCGGGCATCATGTATTTAAAGTTGCTTACTTCTTTCGTTCTTTTTGGAGTTTTTTAATAAAAACCCTCGCCATAGCCCTTAGGGCGGCAAGCGAGTATTGATATTAAAAAAAAAAAAAAAAAAAAAAAGATACCAGGAATTTGCCGTCTGGGGAGAATTCCACTTTTGTCACAGAAACTGAAGGTATCGAGAATGTATGGTGAAGACTCAAGGAGTCAACTGACCAGAGGTGAACAGCGCCAGTATTGCCTGATGCCAGGAGCTTGCCATCGGGGGACAATTTTATTTCATCCCCGGATTGAGTTGCCAGAAGCATGTCAGATTTCCGATTGGTGACAGCGGTATTGTGGGATTCTCCAGAGGCTATTATAGACCATGCGTAAATAGCGCTGCTGTCTATTTGACTGAGCATTTCGTTATTCAGCCAATGCATTGCTATGGGATATGGCAACCCTTGAGAAATGCTCACAAGCCGTCTATGCGAAATTGAAAAAACCAATGTTTGCCCATTCCTAAATGCCACTGCTAGTAGCCTGCCATCGGGAGAGAAACTGTAGCGAATTGCAGGTGTCTTCAGCTCAAAAGTATGGACATGTCGGCGATGCGTTACCGACCGCACATGCAGCTTCAGTGAGACCGCGAAGGCAAGTAATTCACCGTCAGGTGAGAAGACCAGGCAGTGGTGTGGTAATATTCTCCGTGCTCTTTCCCATTCGTGAGCTGTGGGATCAATGTCTGACAGACAACCGATATAAACCACATTTCGCGTTTTGATAGTGGAGTTCAGCTGAATCTTAAGCTTATTGTCGGCGTCGCGATACACGAAAGCGATGTGTTGAAGGTCAGGGGAGAAGGTTACAGCAAAGTCCGAGGACAAGATTGCGCCAATGTTCCTCGCCGGGATTTCCGCCAAGAGGGTCTGGTGTTGCACTGTGGTCAGTTCCGGTAGTGATAAGAATTGTACATCCAGGTTGCCGAGTCTAGTGTCGGAATAGTCTCCTAACAAGGTGTCGTAAGGAGAATGGACTCCTCTTGCCATTGCAAGCAATTTGCCGTCTGGGGAGAAGCCGATCTCACAGATAACGTCACCATTCACTGCAGAATAACGGTGCACAACTTCTAGTTCTGGAAGTGAAAGCAAAACCAGTTTGTCAGACTGCCATACCACTAACAGTGCCACATCGGGATTGGGGGAGATTGCCATGCCGCCCATTTTAGAGAAGTCCATGTGAAAATCCAACACAGTCTTCTTCATCAATTTTTCTTCTACAATGGACCACAGGCTAAGTTGCACAATACCGCTGCGGAAGTCTTTTGCAAACGCTCGAACGGCCAGCCGCCCATCTGGTGAGTAGCAAGCCATAGTCTCCCAAGAGCTCACTATCGATCCGCCAATGGCAGGCCGCTCACCAAACCATACGCCAGCCATTTTAGATTCACTCAAGTTGGCACCTCTAAGCCACGCGCCCTGTAACCGCAGATGCCGCAAATCGGAGCCCTGCAGCTGGGCCCCATCAAACCAGCCAAAACGCAAGTCAGCTCTAGGGACTTGTATGCCGCGTAGGTCATACCCACTGAACCTCATTCCACTTTTTACAAGGACTGTGAGTGCGTTAGCGGCGCCCTGAACTACCAAGTCATCTGTTTTAGATTTCTCGACATATTGCAACAACTTTTGCTGCAATTCATGCTCCAGCGTTGCTTGCTCAACTACGAAGTCAAGGACACCGGGGTCCTCAACAATGAAGAATTCGTTAAGGAGGGCTTTCGCTGCACATTGCGCAAGCAAGGGATCTTCCCAAAGTGATTGAGCAATCAGATAGTCACGGAGCGACTTGTGTAAAAACCTATACGACTGCCCATGACGCGTGAGCGGGGCGCTAAAGCGGAGGAGCCGGGTCCGTTCGTCATCGTTGCCTAGGAAATTTTGCCACTTAGAATCCCCCTCGCCAGCTGAGCTACCTCTTGCAGTCCCCGGGCGATAAGTTACTTCAACGGCTTTGTGGCGGTACAGCTCCATTGCAAAGTCCCGACAAAACTGCTCCGCATGATCGCTAAAAGTCTCGTCACACAGCCGCTGGAATATCCGACGCTGATCACTGGTTAGTTGTATGTTGTCGAGCCGAGATTGTGCTTTGGCCAGACAATGCCCAAAAAATCGTTTGTACAAATCAACTCGATTTATGAGAAATTCATGATCCATTGATGGCTCAACTGTCATAATCATTCGAAGAAGGAAAGGATTGCTGATCATGTCACGTATTTCTGGCTGTGTCAGATAAGCTTCGTAATCGATGGCTGGTCTGCCTGTGGGTTTCGCCTGAAGGAAACCAGAAATGTAGCTCTTGATAGTGTCGGTTGAAAATGGTGCCAACCAGTATTCCTGCAGAAGATCACGTCTGTTTGGGGGATGGAACTTGCTGTGATAGCCGGAACCTAAGTATTCCGGTCGACTTGTAATGATAATCTTCGCTTTCCATCGAGACAGCTTATTTTTAGCGTAGAAGTTACAGTCGCGCCGCTCAATCTCATCATAGCCATCAAGCATGAAAACAAATCGCCGTGTACGACGGGCTAGATTGATGTCTTGTTCAGTAAAGTCTCTGTCCGAGAAGTAGGAAGCAATTAGATCTTCGCTGTCCGGTTTGGAGCTGACGATGCTTGTGAGGGATATAAATAATGGTATTGCGGCTTCGGTCTGCTTTGATGCCCGTTCATATTCAGACCACAGGTGACGGGCTAGGTAATGGTTGAATGTAGACTTCCCTGACCCGGCTGATCCTTGGATAAGGCAAATCTGTTTTGTTCCTCGTATGAAGTCCTGAACACACTGCAACAAATCAACCCGCTCGTCGGCATAGGGCTGTTCTGTTGCCTCCACAGGAACGTAGAGACTATACTGGAATTCTTCCATCTCATGCTCTGTTAAATAGTCGTCTTTTAGCCGCAACAGACTTTCATCGAGTGACATTCCTAGAACCTCGCGCTGATGGGTTTCTAAGGAACATCAGTAAGATTCATGTGACTTATGAGCTTCTCCACAGTACTACGCGAGTTTATAGTAGCTAAACTTACCTAATGCTGTGACATTCTCAGGTGCGAGGCGATCCTCAATCCTCTGCAGCCTCATGTCCATCCTTTTACTAACACTGAGGTTCTCGCTTGTTACGCTTAGTAATTCTGTAACTGTATTAGCTGAAATGTTGTCTCACTTCATAAGCACCAATTCACAAAACTCACCTTCAAACTTTGTTAAAGGAGCCATGTCTCTCGCGATTTGTGCCCAAAGGGTTTCCGCTTCCTGAATGTTGACCGATAGCTCTGTCTCAGCAGTTAGTACTTTATTCCCAGTTCGAAAATTTTCATAACCCTGCCTTTGGTCCGCTGCATCGTAGCCCTATTCGCGCATTCACGTACAACCTGCTCCTTCTCTGCTATTTCGTCTAGCAGCGGTTGCATGACAACCAGGAACGGCTTGAAAAGATGCCCAACATGGCCAACGACTCATAGTTAGTACAAAAATATATGCTGTCATTAGAAATGTTGGGTCCTCACTTGACGCAGAATCTTTGAAATAGTCCCCCGCTTTCTTTGTGAATGCCCATACAGCATCATATAATTCCTTTAAAGCTGTTTGCAGGGTGTTCTGGAAAGCGTCATCCGTTGTCATTGATTTCGGTAGATCTGCACAAATTTGCTCATAGAACTCGCATGCTGAAATTTTTTCTACAACCGTCGCAAGGGCAAATTCTAGGCGTTCCATAAATTGTAGATAATTGAGGGCAATCTCACGACTTGGTTAGCCTGCAGTCTTGGGTTAGCCGGGAAATGGCACGTACGGCTAAAATCGCTCTAGCCCCAGCCCACACCAGGGCAGTTATCTCAGGACTATGTTGAATGGCAATATCCACGATATTGGCATATTTTTCGGCACCTTCCAGAATCCGTTGAATACGTTTGGCCACCTCGACCTCCTCCCCGTGTCGATTGGTGTACGTCCATCTGTCATGTTTTGTTTTTTCTTGTGCGCACCGCAGATCTTCAATGGCATCATCTATTTCCTTCCGCATCTGATGCAAATGTGGTCCTTGCGGTAACGCAGATGCTGTCGCTTTAGTTGCCGGAAGGATCGAGACATTTTCCGGCTCCAGTGCCACTTGAGAGCCACTAGGGTGAGCCGAACTAGAACTGCCCTGTGCTAGCTGCTGTGCAATAGCATTTGTGCATTCGGTGGATGAAGCTGCTGGGGAAGCTGTGGTGCCGGAAATTGGAGTTTTATTTTTGCGCAAGGGGGACCATGATCTACGTTTTTCGCCTCGCTCCGGTGGGGACAACATAGATTTATCCCCTTCCCAATACTTGATGAAGTGTCTTTCAAACCCACCCTTTTCCTTCTGTTCGGACATATTGGGGACAGGTGGTTATGGCAATCTGCGGTGTTTGTGTGCTCACTAGTTATGTGGAAGCACGATAGCTGCTATAGCTGCAATTAATCAGGCTGTGGAGGCACTGTGGCGGTGTACACGTACGCTGTTACTGGAGAGGGGAGTTGCGAGGATCACGGAGGGGGGTTGATGCCGGAAGTGGGCTGTTGCTGAAACGGGAGGGGGGGTTATATCCGGTATGTCCTGTATATATGTGAGAAAGGGGAGGTTGGACGCTCCGATCAACCTAAACTGGCAATACAGAAGTTCTCTCTCGTTGAAGAAATTCCTCCACAGCGCTAGGCTATTGCGGAGGTTGCACTCCTGGAAATACCCCGCATTCTTGGCACCCAGATGTATGTAGAGTGGAGTACAAGACAAGGGCCACCTCGTATCCTTATCGATCACGGCTTGCTCATGCATGCAGGCGATCGGATTGCTCTGCTGTCCGATAGGGAGATAACATAGGATTGACAGAAATAACAGTGATAAAAAGATGACGAGCGTTAGGGTACGTGTGAATTTAGCAAGTATTTCGTATAAAATCCGGTCTAAGTGTTCGCCAAAAAACGGGCGACAATTATAGACTACCTTGTTCTTGTGTTTATGCTGCTCGTTTGTGATGAGGGTACTCGCTGGTTCAAAAGGTATTCGGACACTACATAAGTCGTATGTGCTATTTGCGTTTTGGAATGGTGCAAACAGGAGTACAAAAGCCTAATGTTTGTCACCAATCCAAACGGCGAATAGCGCATACGACATGTGCAGTTAGTCTGGTTGGATATGCAGCATCTGAACACTTTTTGAAGCAGCAATAGTGACCGAGCTAGTTCTGGGCCATTCCTAATCAACCGAATTTATTAATGGATCGTTTGCGGAGCAGTCATAGGACATCTGGACTTGTTTTTCATCGTTTACTGGTAAAGCGTTACCGAGTGGCCAGCGACTGAGTGGCCTGGAACAGCGCTTGACGCCAGCACAATCCCTGTTCCCTGTAGTCGACAGAACAACACACACTCACGACTTAAACTCATCGCAATAACCCCACGTGTCTTCCTGTTTGCGGTCCCATTCAAGCGGGTTTGTGAAGAGGAAAAAAAAACCCGTTATTCAGCAGTAATTTCACTTAGCTGCAAAAACGACTGGCTCTGGAGTCGGTGGTGTGGGAAGTTTGGAGGACGGAGCCACGGTAGAGCGAGATCGGAGTGGAGAAGGAGGCTTGCATCGCCAAATTGCTGGTAGCATATGGGGCATAGATAGGAGTCGCCTGCGCGGACTCAATTGAGATCTGAAGTACGGCATGATCCATATATTCCCCATCGTCCGAGTGGCCAAATCTAGAAGGAAAGGGTCAGTCAATTCAGCTTTTCCGTCTATAAGAGAAAGCCAAAATGTCTCTATCCAGTCACTTTTTTTGACTGGACGCAGGTAGGTGTAAGTGACGCTAGTCTGGTTGACCAGACTAAAGTGACGCTAGCTACCGTATTCACCTCACTTATCATAAAAGGTAAAACACAAACGCGCGCTATGGCGGTCTTGGCAAGCCTCTTAGCGCCAGTGCGTGTCCCGAATTACCACGATGCTAACCTCAACACCACGGAGACTGATATTATGAAGGATCTGAGTGTTGAAGTAGGAGACTGGATCAGGGTGATTGATAGACTGGCTTTTGGGTACTGAAGAGTAGGAGATATTATATATCGAGTATTTTATGGGGGAAGAGCTTTTCCTTACTGACCGATGGTGCTGAGATTGCCGACCCGGGAGAAAATTTGCGGGTTGCGAAGGTGTGGAGGAAACTGCGAAGGTGTGGAGAAGAGGGGAGAGGGGAGAGGGGGAGATATATAGGGGAGCCTCCCTGATGCAGAAACTGGAAGGACTGTCCGGAAGTTTCTGGAATCAGGTTTTAGAAGTAGATAGAAATTTCTTTGTTTGTTAAGCCTGTCTCCGGGCTTTGAGGGCTTGCCCAGGGACCCTGTCATGGCTTGGCGCTGCAAGCGGGGTTACGTGATGTAAAAAAAAAAAAAAAAAAAAAAAGATGGTGCTGAGAGAAAGAAGAATCAAAGAATTGAGTCCCGTCTATTGTATTGTCTGGAAGGTCCGTCATTTCTAAAATATTTGTTAGTATATATAAAGTGTGTTACAGACTTTTTCATATCATTACTCGCGTGTCACCCTGTGGGCTATGGTGAGGATATAGGTACATGATACATACTTGACTAAATTCGTAGACCGCTGCTGTGTAAAATTGTAGATATATGGAAGATTCTACTCATTTAAATACTCACACAATTCGGTAAACGCTGGTCTTAATAGTCTGGACTGGCCTGGTTGGCCTGGACCGGCCTGGAGGGTATATATACGGCGGACTCGAAGGGCAGCTGTTCGGCGTGCAGCGCGCAGCGGAGCGGAGCGGTTCTCGGGGGTAAAATGGAAACGATAGGTTCCACAGTTTATAGAACACCGCTAGTGTCTTGATTTCTTCTAACTATGCTATCACCAGGCAGCGCTTATATAGACTTAAGCGCGTCATACATGACTAGTCAACAAATGAACAAATGACTGACAAAGTAGCAATTCCTTATCAATGCCAATATATGTGTTAACAGGTACACGTAACAGAAACATGCAAAAATAGTACAGACGTAAGATAGTGATATGTACTAAATAATGTGCGCATATCAGTAAAAGCTTCATAAGCCAAGTGCATACAGAGTGCAAGGGCGATCCTAGGATCTTACCATGCGGTAGCACACACTTCCTTAGCACTACCCTATTCGAAAGACAAAGAACCTTCTGCCAAGCTTAACGGGTGATCAGTCCACTCTATCAGCATCGGTCTTAGCGTTCGCACTCGGTGTGAGTTCTGAGTCGGGTTTTCTGAGCGAGTGCGAGTTGAGCCGGTTTGTCACGCCGTAAAACGTACTCAACTCGGCTGCTGAGCGAGCTGGTATGAGTTGTATGTACGGCGTGACTGAGTCGATGTGTAATGTACAACTACTACTCAGCAGCTGAGCTGGTATGAGCCGAGTATGTACGTATGCTACAAAACTCGACACCGACTCGACTCACACTAGGACCTGGCGGCTAGGGTGTGATCAGTACATTTCCGGGCTGCCGGTTGTGTTACGGCTAAGGTAAGACTTACCCGACTAGGGGAACACTTACCCTGAACTGTTCGTAAGACCAATGCTGTTAGAGCGGACTGATCACCCGTGAGGCTTGGCAGAAGGTTCTTTATCCTTCGAATAGGGAAGTGCCAAGGAAGTGTGTGTCATGGTCTTTGGACTTGTAAAGCACTCGGTGTATGCGCACATGCATTAGTACATATTACTAGCATAAACTGGCCTCCCGACCGTGAGGCCCTCCATACACCACGCTCCTACTCCCATAGCTCCCCCCCTAGCACTGATCCACTCTCGCTCTCCACTGCGTTCAATCTTCCACCATGCTACACATACTTATCATGCTATGCTGCCACCACACTTGCTATACTTCATAACATGCATATGAATACATACTCATCATGCTTCTAAGTCACTATGCCGTACCATGCTTAAGGGTGTCTGGTGTGGTTGCTGCCAATGTGTAGCGAGGACCCAATGGAACGCAGTTGCCTAAGCCGAGAAGGAACTATGCTATAAGAAGGGATGATTGCTGGCAGTGAACGTAATTGACATTAAGCGGTCCAATAATTTTTTTTTCTGTAATGGTGCTGTGCTTTTTGTGGCTTTTTCAACAGTACATAATAGATTATCTTGTGCCTGTACTACTTTTGCATGTTTCTTTGTTACGATTATTGGCATTGTTAAGGGATTGTCATTTCTTTATTTGCTTGACTAGTCATATATGATGCGCTCAGTCTATTTAAGCACAGGCGATAGCACAGTTGAAAGAATTATCGCCATAGCCCATAGGGCGGCAAGCGATTAATGATTTACAAAAAAAAAAAAAAAAAAAAGGTTGAAAGAATCAAGACACAAGCGGTGTTCTAAGTCCTCTATAACTCTGAAACCTATCGTTTCCTCATTACGCCCGTGAACCGCTCCGCTCCGCTGCGCGCTCCACGCCGAATAGCTGCCCTCCCGGCCCGCAGTATATACACCTCCGTAGCCATTCCGGCCTGCAGCATATACACCTCCGTAGCCATTCCGGCCCGCAGTATATACACCTCCGTAGCGACTCCGGCCCGCCATATACACACCTCCGTAGCCGTAACATCTAGTGCCTTCCAGCGCCTACCGGAGCCTAGCCCCTCACGCCCGTAACAATATAATAATAGTAATATATATATACTAGTAAGTATAAATTTAGTTATATAACTTATATCTTAAAGTTAAATCTAAAAAAAACTAAGATTATAGCTTTTCAATAGCACTATATTTATATAAAAAACTTTAGTCCTATTTTATTAGAAGAGGTACTTAAATTTAAAGAAGTTAACTAAAAAATATATAAGAATAAAAACTTTTACTATCCTTGGCTTTTGTACCTCAGAAGGTCTTGACATGAGGCTAAGCCCCAAAGAGAAAAAGGCAGCAAGACAACTCTGCTGGCTAATCATCAAGCGATGCTCTAGTCTCATGCCAAGACTCAGCAGCTTTACTTCGCATGACGACCTTTCTCGCTTCGCATGAGACTAACCCTCGGCCATTGTCACAGACTAAGCTACCACCCGTTCTTGCCTAATTGTAGCATCGGGACACTTCAGAGCATCAATCCTTTTGCACGGTCTTCTCACGATGGGAACAGAAATTTCAGCGGGCGTGAAGCGCAAGTTCACGGAGGACACTGCTACGGCGACCGAGGTTCTTACAATGGGAACAGAAGAATTCATTGAATATCTCCGAACCTGTGAGGGTTTAGTGATAATAGTCTTGATATAATTCATAAGGAGGAGTTGGATCCGAAAGCTCTGTTGTGCCTTGGTATCGACCCAGAAATCTACGTCAAAATGGGAATGACGTGGGGTATGGCCGAAAAACTCACTCATTTCATTAAACGATTGCCATCGTTGGACCCCCAGAAATGTAGGTGTGATAGGGCCCCTTCAAATTCCGACCACTAACAAGATGTTTCGCCGTTAGTAATTCCAACCATGGATGGAACTGAAAAGTTCCGCGAGCACTTTCAATTGATCAAGAAAGAGACGCCGGATATTTCCGTGCTCTCAAACCCACTAAGTCTTTCAAAGCTCCCATATCCGTATTTAGGCACGCATACGCCAAATGACCGATTCCAATGGGATCGTAATGGGTATTTCATTTATTATGGAAGAGAAGCATTCCATAGCCTGACCCAGAGCCTCCTGAACATGAGAATGGGGGCTACAAATGGTTATAAGGAGATGTACATTACTGGAACTCTGGGGTGGGGTAAATCTCACCTCATATGTGCACTTGTCTGCTATTTAATGCAACAAGGGAAACGCGTTTTGTACGCTCCTGATGCACGTTGGCTTGTCGGTGCCAGCTTCCAGTATCTCCGGGACTCCTTCCGTTTAGCTTTTGCTGATGATAACAAAACATTATCAGAGCTGGAGCAATGCTCGAAAATGGAAGATTTAGAAGGGCTAGCACAGAAAATAGCAGGAAGAGGAATAACGATGTATCTCTTCCTGGATCAAGCAAACGCCCTAGATGAAGTCAGTGCAGGCAGGGGGACAAAAAGTGAGAGAGAACACTTATGCTCCTCGCTAAGTCATTTGACGTACTCTCATTTTTTTATTCAAAGTGTGAGTGGTAATTTTAAGATGGCAGAAGTTGCACTGCTTGTTCCAGAGCAAGTTGCCAAAATTCAGATGAATGGTGGATTAAGTGCGGTAAGTTTGACATTCAAGACAATATTTGTGAGCTATATTTATGACTCTTTAAAAAAGGAAATGCAAGCCTGGTGGGGCAGGATAGATAACAAGTTGCTGCCTCCAGCTGATGTCCGCAAAAACCTCGAAAATCTTACGGGGCGAAATGCCCTATTGCTGCGGGGGGTGGAAGAGGTCATTCAAGGTGGGAGTCGCGGAAGTCACGTTCCTGAAGCCCACGATGGCAAACACATCGAAATTGCACTAAAAAGTACTAGTGGGGTGGAGGTTGATGAGGAGGACTTAGACCTGTTTATTGACATACACCGCTGTAAGGAATGGGTTGAGGCCACAGCAAGCGTGACAAGATTTGCCATGGAGGCTATTGCTACGAAAGGCAAATTCGAACGTGACAGGTACGCAAAGTTGTAATGGACTTCTTGCAATCACTGCTCACTGACCTGAATATCAGATTCCTGGATGTGCTCGAAAATTGCCTGCTGGGGGAGGAAGTTTCCCTTGGCGACCACGCCCTTTTGGACAATCGTTACTTCTACATAGCGGAAGATGGTACCAGGCAATGCGAGGCTGGCCTTATCCGACGAGTTATGGCCCAGTTTTTGCGAGAGCAGAAAGGATACAATTTGTTTCTAAGCAAGCAATGGCTGAAAATGATTGAATCCAGTGGTAACAACCCTTCCATGCTGGAGTTCCTAATTGGACAGGTCCTACTCAGTCATATCTCAACTGAGGGCATTCTAATTGATGGTATAACACACCGAAAGATGGATGCGATATCCATCAACAAATTCCCGGACCTCCCTGAGAATATGGAGAAATTCCCCATTTTGCACATTCCCCGTGCATGGAATTATGGCTCTATTGATGCAATTATCTTCTCGCTTGTGGTGGATGAAGGGAATTGCGCTAAAAGGAGTCTCCAAGTCATACCAGTACAGATCACTATCAATAACCGCCATGCAGACTCGGAATTTGCCTTCTTCACCAAATGGAACAAATTCAGGTCAAACGTCATTGGAGATACGGAGTTCGATGAGATCGAAATTGTTTTTTTGTGGATTGTTGAAGATCCCTCGACATTCCCTAGGAAGGATGAGCTGGTCGCCGAACAAGCTAAGCAAACACGTAATGGGAGGTATACTTTCCCACGTTACCGCCGAGAGGTCAGAAGCATCCGACAGGTTTCCGAGAAGGTGGGGAACAAGCTCAGCTTGGCGAGAAAGGGGGCAGGCAGCACAATCATTTTGAATAAGAGGAACTAGTGAGAAGACTAGTAATTCGTAAGCAAAATGTGGTACGTAAAGATGCATTTTTTTTGTTTTTAAATTTTTTTCCTTTTGATGGTTTCCTTTATAAAGAATGTAATTATACGTCCAGTGCTCCTTGCCTTGTTGACAGTGTGGAAGGAATGGGTGTCCTAGTGGCCATGGAGGCCATTGACGCAATAAAAGATGGGTAAGGGGCCATATTGGGATGCTGGAAATGAGTTGGTGGATTAGCAAGAGAAGATTGTAATGGACGAGGTTGGAAGAGAAAAATAGCATTGGAGGAAGTGGTAAAGTTATGAGCTACAGTGAGGCCAAATGCAAGAGTACCATGGGGAAGGGAGATGGAGAGGGTACAGCTACAAGTTCTGAAGAAGGCGGCTGGAGGGGGGAGGGGACCAGGGGCGGAAGGGGTAAATGAGGGTGGGGAGTAGAAGATGTGAGGGCGATCCTGGATAGCGTACAAGTGAGATTTTTTTTTTTTTTTTTTTTTTTTTTTATATCAGTACTCACGTGCCGCCCTATGGACTATGGCGAGGCACAAGTGAGAGCAATAGCCTAAGAAGTAGAAGGACCATCAGAGCTGGTGGAAGTGTGCACAGCAGACTTGAGAGGGAATGAGGAGAGGGAGAAGAGCGGAACCTCTCCGGACAGGCAGATTCTGCCTGCCGCTCCCGGACCTCATCAGACGATAAACTTTACGCCATGACACTGTGACACAGGTACCAACATTGTGGGGTAGGTAGATCAAATGTTGGTACTTGTTACCAGCATTTAGTGATGCAAAATGGAGGCTGGGCATAGTCCGTGCGAGAGGTCAGTGACCTGGTGTGGCAGCAGGGTATCCTCTCTCTTGAGAGGACAGTTGTTTAGGGAAAACAGCGGCGTTTCTCTTGGGGGCCTGGGTCAATAGTAATGTAGCCAGCCATAGCCTTTCAACCAAGGCATGATATTGTAGCACTAAATGCTGGTAACGAGTGGTATTACTTACTGTACCAACACAGGCTTCCATGTTACAAGAAGCTTGGACCATTGTTTGAATTGTAGACCCCAATTCCAATCATTATAATCCATCCTAAATGGCTATTAACTACATCAACCGAACCTACAGCGTCAATGTCTCAAGCTGCTAGATTGTGATCGTTGCAAACGGCTGGATTATTGACCCATGGCCAAACGGCACCAGCTGGATTATCAACTTCACATATTCTAGTGTTTTATTTAGGTCCCTGCCATAGGCTTGTAGCTTGTATGCGGGGTTATGTGAATAAAATTATTTGAACAGAGTAATATCATGCCAATCTTTCTAGCGAAGAAACAGAGCGCTTTGCTTACTTTCAAGCCTGTAAAGCGGCGCAGCTCATCCAGCAGTTTCAAAATTGCCAGGCTTTACAGGATATCCTGAAGCTTTTACTACCTACTCCTGCACCTCAATTGCACACCCTCAAAATGCTCCGCACTGCAATTGAATAAGCTCTTATGCATCTGGAGTGGTGTACTCCAAATGTAACATCCTAAGGGCAAGAGACGCCTCAAGACGAAGTCTACTAGCAGTGTGACAGGAACTGATAAGCTAGTAATATCACAGAGTGAGGTACTACAGGAAATCCAAGATTGCATTTTTGTTTCTTCATCTGCTCATCAATTCAGATCTATTTTTCCATTACTTTTCCATTTTTCATTTTTTACTTAATTGGGTAATCATGCATTCAAACTAGTAGATCACAGCATTGGCCGATATTTGGTAGCCAGTGGGCCGGTACGCACTTACGTCACTAGTCAAATTAAACCTTGTCTTGCCATATGCCTGTACCATCATTTGATCTACCTACCCCACAATGTTGGTACCTGTGTCACAGTGTCATGGTGTAAAGTTTATCGTCTGATGAGGTCCGGGAGCGGCAGGCAGAATCTGCCTGTCCGGAGAGGTTCCGGGAGAAGAGAGCGAGAAATTGGAGGGACTGGGGCGTGCAGTGGGCACTAGGAGGGAAGAATGGGTACGAAGCAATTCTTGCCCGCTGGCAAGGGCAGTGGGCAAGGTTTACAGAGGAGAAAGAATAGATCTCATGGGAGAGAGAGTATGAAAAGGTAGTGATTGAAGTGGTACAGAGGGCCGGCAGAAAGTGGGGGAGGGAAGAGAGGAATGGAAGACATTGATAGAAGAAGCCGGAAGAGAGAGAGCAATCCTCTACTCGGATGGCAGCAAGATTGAGAACAGCAGAGCAGGAGCAGGGAAGTTAGCAGTGGCAGCGATAGTGTTTGGTAAGGAAGTGAAGGGGTGAGAAGGGCATTAGCGAGCGTGAAGAGGAGATTCTTCTTTTTATCTAGCTTGATTCAGAGATGGCCATGTTAGCAAAGCAGAAGGCTGGTAGGGAGGGAAAGGGGAAGATAGAGGATATTACAGAGGTGGCGGATAGGATAGTAAAGAGGCGGAAGAGAGAGAAGTACGTGAAACTAATGTGGGTTTTTTTTTTTTTTTTTTTTTTTTTTATCTCACATAACCCCGCTTGCAGCTGTTCGCCATGGCAGGGTCGAACTAATGTGGGTTAAGGCTCATATCGAGATTGTGGGCAATAAGAAACCAGATGAGAAGGTGAAGGAGGGAATAGGAAAGAAGGAGAGGAAGGTGGCCACTAGGAGTAGAATGTGCTAGAGAACCAGAGAGTAGAGAAAGGAGAGAAGAGAGGTGGAGAGATATAGAGAGAGAAAAGTGATAGAGTAGGATAGAGTAGCAGCATCCAATTTCATGGCCATGTGATTGGAGAGAGAGAAGTGCAACGTTGTGGTAGGCGGCGCGCGCCTACTTGCTAGTTGCTACTTATTTACTAACCGCGCTGGCGCTGGGCTCAGATAACGCCGTAGGTCACGTGGAAGTTCAAGAGCAATAGTGAAGTAGCACGGGCACGTGAGGATGAGGGTAAGCCGGGTTGATTAGAAATGACCGAACGGTCTGCGGTATAAAGAGGTTCTGTTCCTTTTGCACATGTATCATACACAGATATACAATACACACATCATCCATTTGTACATACGCACGATTACTCTGTCTTCTACAGTCATGTAGATATCGCCGCGCCGTTATACTACTTCCTTTTCCTACTTACCACATTCCCGCACTCTTTTATTGTACTTACACATTCTACTCGCTACTGCCATTGCCGAATATACACATATCGAGACTTTCTACTACTCAAGATAGCGATTCGCCTCCTTCGGACAGTGACTCGAGGACCACCTAGTAGAGGAACCGCGCATAGTTGACTGAGCAGCCTCGCGCCCGCTCATAACGTATCATTGAAAAAGCTGGAGGCAGCAAAGTCAAATAAGTGTAGATGCAGAGAGTCTCAGACAGGAGAGTACCTGGCATTCCAATGCAGTCAGCAGAACAACAGGGCTTAGGAAGTCGAAGGACATGGAAAAGAACTGCAAGCGGACAGCAGAAAACAGGGAGAAGTAGGATGAGTTGGAGAAATTCTTTTCCGAAATTAAGTTCTTGAAGCTAGGGAGAGGGGTGAGGGGGCATCATGTATCTAGAATCTTGCTTTAACCATGTCTTCGGGCTCTTCGGGCTCGCACAGGGACCCTGCCATGGCTACGCGCTACAAGCGGGGTTATGTTTATTTTTCAAAAAAAAAAAAAAAAAAAAAAAAAAAAAAAAAATGCAAGAGTACCAGAGAGGAAGCGTGCAAGTAAAAGTGCTCTGCTGGCCTTTTGCAAGCGTGTTATAGTAACGTCGATAGAGCAGTTCAGTCCGTACTTTTCTTTTTCCTTTGTCATGATTCTATAGGCCAAACACGAGCCCCCCAAACAAAATCCATTGAAAACATTAGTACTGATTACTGTACGTATGTTCTAGGCACTCCTGGTTGCCCCTGCCATGGCGAACATCTGCAAGCGGGGTTATGTGATATTAAAAAAAAAAAAAAAAAAAAAAAAAGGCACTGTTGGTATGCATGACTCTGGGACGAAGCCTCCTAGATATAGGTGTTCGGGGCAGCCATTTTGTCCACACAAAAGGTGGATGGCCCCGGGCCAGTGGTCCAGATTCTAAGATAGGTGGCCTGGGCTACTGATCCCAATTCCGAATCAATGCCCTGCATACCAAGTGCAAATTTTGAATTTATCGCTGCTCTATATACAACCAGATTGTAGCTGCTCCTTTTGTCTATCTTGGTGAACAGTTTAATTAAGTCTTTAAGATCCTAATTAGTACAGGACCTCTCAAGATATTCACTATCACCACTTTGTCTCAAGATAGCGCTATGCATGTCAGTTATAAATCATGAAATTTTTTTTTTTTTTTTTTCTTTTCCTCCAGTATCATTACTGGAATTTACCACAACGCGACGTACACCACGTCCCGACGCACGTTTTACACCAAAACTGATCGCGCGCTACAACATACATCTCAACGACCAGAATAGATTTTGGTATCCAGCTTGTGAGGAGTTAATTGAAGGAATAACCATCATATTCCATGCCTTGGTTTCTTCAGAAATGCTGTTTTAAAGGGACTTATGATTCCCTGATTCGCGAGAAACGAGAATTGCATCAATGGGGACACGCGGCAATGCGAACTTTCTCCACAGGTACTTGGGTATTTAGTTCATGGATACATTTTTTTTTTTTTTTTTTTTTATGTCATTACTCGCATGCCGCCTTGTAGGCTATGGCGAGGGTTTAAGTATATAACAACGAATAAACAGAGTAGTTCATGGATACAGCCTGAGTATGGCAGACCATTCTTTTGGTGTTTTTCTTTTTTTTTTATATCATTACTCGCGTGCCGCCGTAAGGGCTATGGCGAGATATTCTTTTGGTGTGCTACATATACGACATCAATTAAACTAACAAATGCCCTCATGGCCGAGTGGGACTTTTTGCTAAATTAGGAACCGAAGGGTTGTTGCCACTGGGCTTCAATCATTCTTGCTTAGGAACAAAACTTATATCCTTTCTGCGCTCACACAAAACTGGGCCATGACTCGCCAGCATCATATTATCCAGTACCATCTTTCGCTTTGTAGGAGTAACGGTTTGTCCCAAACGGCATGCCAGTAGCCGCCAAGGGGAACTGTCCTCCCCTAGGACGGAATTTTCCTACACCATCCAGGAATCTGATATTCAAGTCAGTCGGCCGTTCTTAGTTGTAAAGGAGACCATTAAAGCTTTACGTACCTGTTGCTTTTCGAATTCGCCTGTTGGGGCAATACAAATCTCGTTGCTCTTGTAACCGCCTAAATCCATTCCTTACACCGGTGTATATTAAATAAACTAGTCTAGTTCCTCCTCACCAACCCTCCTCCTCCTCACTGCGCATCTTGAGTGTATTTTCGACCTGTTTGGCATAATCATACGCTTCAGGAACACGCACTCCCGCCGACGCCGTGCTTGAATTACCTCCTCCGTTCCCCGCAGCATCCGCCTCGTAAGATTTGAAGGTTTTTGCGGACATCAGCTGGAGGCAGCAACTTGTTGTCTATCCTGCCCCACCAGGCTTGCATTTCCTTCTTTAAAGAGTCATAAATATTGCTCAAAAATATTGTCTTGAATGTCAAACTTACCGCAGTTAATCCACCATTCATCTGAATTTTGGCAACTTGCTCTTGAACAAGCAGTGCAAGATCCGCCATCTTAAAATTACCACTCACACTTTGAATTAACAAATGAGAGTACGTCAAATAAGTTAGAGAGGAGCATAATTGTTCTCTCTCACTTTTGTCCCCGTGCCTGCACTGACTTCATCTAGGGCGTTTGCTTGATCCAGGAAAACATACATGGTTATTGCTCTTCCGGCTATTTTCTGCGCTAGCCCTTCTAAATCTTGCATTTTGGAGCATTGCTCCAGCTCTGATAATGTTTGATTATCATCGGCAAAAGCTAAACGGAAGGAGTCCCGGAGGTACTCGAAGCTAGCACGGACAAGCCAACGTGCATCAGGAGCGTACAAAACACGTTTTCCTTGTTGCATTAAATAGCAGACGAGTGCACATATGAGGTGAGATTTACCCTGCCCCAATTGGTCTGGTGATATACATCTCCTTAAATCCATTTGTAGCCCCCTATTCTCATGTTCTCGAGGCTGTCGGTCAGGCTATGGAATGCTTCTCTTCCATAATAAATGAAATACCCATTACGATCCCATTGGAATCGGTCATTGGGCGTATGCGTGCCTAGGTAGGGATATGGGTACTTAGAAATACTTGGTGTGATTGAGAGAACAGAAATGTCGGTGTTTCTTTCTTGATCAATTCGAATTGATCTCGGAATTTCTGAATCCATGATTGCAATCACTGCGCTCTAAGCATCCCGTTAGTGTTCTGAATTTGAAGGGGACCCCATCACACCTACATTTCTGAGTCATGAGTTTGGTCTCCTGGGAAAAGGCATACACGGGCACTGAGATCGGTGGCCCTATAGGGAAGCTCTATTATCAGGCCCTCCGAAGATGCAGCGGTCCGGGGAGCGTCGAGGGACAAGGTCGAGGCCATCGCGAACGTGAAGAGTGTGCCCATGATCCTGGACAAGAGTCAGGCGATGTATGCACTAAGGTTGAAAAGTGGCCCCATGCGTCCTGTAGCCCGAATTTCAGAGGGATCGAGGTGTCAGACCCAGACAGGGAAGGTCAGAAAGGGAGGGATTAGAGAGGCCCTAGAAAGGACGACGGCTTTGAGCCAGCAGCCGGCAGGAATGCTAGCACACTTGAGATAGACGAGGAGCAGAAAGTGTCCTGGGGGCGGGCTGTTTCTCTGCTGGGGACAGAGGTCGGGGTCATTGACCTCAAGCTGGGGAAGGAGGATGCCCCAGCCAAGTGAAGGAAGGCCATCAACGAGGCCAAGGCCAAGAGCGACTGAGTCGCCATCTTCATACATGGCAGCCGCAGCGAAGAGGAGTCGGAGGGGGGCAGCGCTGGAAACAGGTGGTAGCAGGAGAGCCCTGGTGGGTAGGCACCAAAACTACCGTGTGGGGCGGTGAGGTTGCAGGCATGAGAGACGGCCTCGAAGCAGAGCAGGAAAACCCAGCAGGGCAAGGACCACGGATTTGGCACGCGGGCTTGGCGTCCTAAGCCAAGCCCGCGTGAAGTTATGTGGAGGAAGGGTTACTTTTTTTTTTTTTTTTTTTTTTTTTTTCATTACTCGCGTGCCGCCTTATAGGCTATGGAGAGGTGGAGGAAGGGTTAGGGCAGAAAGGACGAGAGGCGCTGCACCTGCGGGAGGCGTGGAGCGCAGAGCACGTGGTATGCAAGTGCGACGAGCTGGAGCGGGACTCCTCCGCCGCCGTAGTCCCTGGGAGACAAGGACCGCGTCAGTATCTGGCCTGTGTCTTTGTTCCTGAACCTCACCCACTGCTCTCGTGCCCCTTGGTAAGGCCTTGGCCAGGTAGTTTGCCAGACCCCATACCCGCTTTCGGCAACCACAAATAAAAATTGATCGCTGATTGTTCGTTGAAGAGTTCCTTTTTCGGTCCATCTTGCAAATTATGATTTTTTCTATCCCTTGCGTGAAACCTCGGCTAATGGATACTGTCAATGTAAGGATCTTATGGCATTTGATATTCTCTGTCCAGGCAATGGTATGTCATTGATTTGTATCCTTCTAAAACTCTCCAGTAGGCGCGAACTAAAATCTGCACGATTCCATAAGTTAGTTACCATAAGTTAGTTACCTCCCTCCCAGCGGCAACATCCCCGACCGCAGCCCCCACAACCCGAAGCAGAAAGCGCAAGGGCAAGACGCCGTCCCCCCAAGACGTGTATGCCATAAAGCGCCAGTTGCGCGACGAGGAGGCAAGGAAGATTGCCTCAGACACCCCCCCAGACACCCCCCCATTCGACACTCCCGCACGCACCATGCGTGCCACCACCAACTCACAGAACCCCGATCCCTCCCCAGGCCCCACAAATAAACCCAGCGCCCCCCTCGGCCCCCCAAGACACCCTCCGCAACCGCTCCCGATGCCACCACCACCGCACACGGCATCGTCGTACACGGAGTAGCCTTAAGAAAGGATTTAGGCAAGGTCCGGAAATGGTTGGAGGCAGACAACAAGCTAGGAAAGCTAGTGGGGATTCGCTGGCTGAGAAAGAAGAACATACTGGTCAAAGAAGGGAAGAAGACCAGTTCGGTGATAGTATACCTGGATAGACCTATCGAGGTGGAGAGAGTAAGGCTCGGAGGGCGTTTTTTTTTTTTTTTTTTTTTTCCACATAACCCCGCTTGCAGCTGTTCGCCATGGCAGGGTCCCTGGACCGAGGTCCTTATGGCCCGGAGACAGGCACCTAAAAACAAACAACAACTCACTATATACACCGACATTCAAAAGGAAATAGAGGAAATAAAACCCATGAGACAACCCGCTATGCCGTCAAGTCCATTTCCTCCACCTCCCTCCCCTTCCCCTTTCTGTCCACCTTTGAATTTCTATCCCAGTCATACAGGCACGAATCGTACCACTTGTTACCTTCGCTGGTGTTTGGCTATCCGATTCCACCTCCCCCTCCAGGTAGATGACAACCGAGCTAGCCTTCTTTCCCTCCCTCCTCTCTTTCTTCACCAACCATCTTGCCGCAACAATCTTTCCCATCCATGGGTTCGCATTCTCCATCCAATCTCTTACTTTCCCGAGTTTCTTTGTCACCGCAATTCCATGTACTACGATCGCACGACCGGATTGCGGGAGTGTCCTTTCCTTTGGGATTGGCTTCGGAGATGGTGCTGGAGATGGTTTCTTGGACATTTTCTGCTTGGGGGACTGGTACTCTGTCCCCCTTTCACGTTTTTGGACTGGAAAGCAGTGGACTTTGTTCGGCTTTTGGGTGGTGCCACCGGAGGTCGGTCAGAATTGTCCCCTTCCGGGGGTGTTCTTGGCGGGATGTTCTGGGAGACAACTGCTGCATATGACAGCTTTGGTGGTTTCTCCGGGTCAGTTTGTGATTCCCCTTCCTTTGAGGGTTTCCTCAGGTGCATATTGTGTATTTCTGTGCATGATTCCGTCTTCACCGCTAGTGCAAGAGCAGCAATGACGCGATGCACACTCCTGATTTCACCCAGGAACCTGTCTGTTGGTTCAAAGTTTGGTCTTGTCTTCTGGTCTTTTATGCAAGCATATATGTGTTCGATGACATCCCCCACGGCATCAAGCATATCGGACATATTGACTCCGCCGAGCCGATCTGCGATAGACTTGTACAGTGGGGCCTCGAGACGGGTACTCTTGGCCAGAGTTGTTTTGGCACCTACGGGCATGTTTTTTGGTGCTGGGCTGCCCAATGCCATGAATCTATTGGTCGGATCCATGGTGGGAATGCCAAGAAGTCAGCGATGGTGGTGTGCTGGCAACGGAATAAGGAGCTGAAAATTTCCTCAAAACTTAACCCCCAAGGGGGAAACTTGAGGAGTTGGGTTTTTTGGAATAAAAATTAGATCTAAAGACTCAGCGCACTGAGAGCTTTCGATCTATGTAGGTTTCGCTGGGGGGACGCTGTGGTTGCGGAGTGCTCCATATATCACCATCGTCACCTACAAGGTCGCCCATCTTTCCTCTTAACTTCCAAGGGTCTTTTTCTACTCGGATCACATCCCATGGGTCTTTAGAGCTGTTTTCCTCTGTAAACTGTTCCCAGCACTCCTTTTTCTTTCGCCTTATGATATACTTGAGGGTTTTAACCCGCTCTTTCCACCATAGGAGTCTGGCTCTCTCCCATGCTTTGGCTGCCTGTCCCTTACCCCCTCGGCCCTCCTTCCTCACTGCCTTCGCTGCCTCTTCTACCTCCTTATCCCACCACAACTTACTTCTTGATGATGCACGTATCTCCCTCTTCAGACTCTCTCAAAGTTTGTAGGTCTTCTCATATGCAGTCCCTCCTTCAAGGCTTCGGTACCACTCCCATTGTTCTGAAGCCTTCTTTTGCATGATTTCTTGGATCAAATCTTCTGCCTTATCCCAATCCACTCCTCTTCTTATTTCAATTTTGCCTTGGCTGCTATTACAAGTCCCCCAGACTACTGCATGGTCTCCACATAACCACTCTGGATCTTCGTTTTGCCATTCAAATTCCCCATACTTCCAGACTAGATCTAGAACACTCTCTCTGACCTGCCCTTCTACCTCTCTCGCCCATATTGAAACCCCTTTCTTTGTATCCAGAAGCCAGCCTGTGCCTTCCAAACCCTCCTTGAGTGCCCTTCCCCTCGGGTCAGGCCCTTTGTCTAGTTTGGACCATGCTGGATGGTGTGCATTGAAGTCCCCCAGTAGTACTGCACTAGACTGCAGACCTCCTGGGCCTCTCAGCCTTCCCCATCTGTCTATCCAATCCTCCAAGGTCTCCAAATTCATATCTAGGTGGATATATACTCCTCCAGCTCTGCCACCTCCTTCTCCCTCACACCAGACCCACCCTTTCGTCTCTTCAATTACTTTCCACTCCTGGGTCCCTCTCCTTGCATGGGCCACTACTCTCTTGCCACTCTCAACTCGGCTGATGACCTCATAAGCTGGGTGCCTTGTTGTGACCCACTCTCCTCTCTTCTCTGCAACCCATGCTTCTCCTATGAAAATCACATCTACTTTCTCTCTATTTGCCCATTCCAGAATAATATCACTATTTCTGAGAGAACCTCCAACATTCTGGAATGCCACCTTCATCTTCTGTTCAGTAACCATTACGTCGGGACCGCTTCCCTGCTGGCATATAGCTCGCCAGCTCTGGCCCTAGCCCTGGCCTCTTCAAAGAGTCTCTAGTAGGTACCGTTGCACACTCTTTTCGCTGGTGCCCCATACCACCACACTGCCAGCATGTCCTACTGGCTACTTTGACTCCCTGTTGTTTTTGACTTTGGTAGGCCTTCGGTGGCTGGTGTGTACACTTTCTCCGCTGATGTCCCTTTCTGCCACACCGCCAGCATGCTCTTTCAAAAGCTGCTGCTGGTACTGATACTGGTGTTGGTACTGGCGCTGGTAGGAAGCTTGCACCTCCTTTAGTGGGTGCAGACCCTCTCACTGCTAGTGGCTTGTAGACTTCTACCTTTCGGAGGTCATTTCCAAGCTTCACTCCCTCCTTAACTAGTCTTTCTGCTTCCTGTACACTGGTTACCTCAAAGTTGACTGCTGTAGTTCTCATTGTTTGCCATGCATTCGGACCAACTCTCTCAGGCCATCTCGCTCCGAAAATGCCACTCGTGGTTATGTTTTCTGCTGCAAGGGCCTCATGCAGCTGTCTTCTATTAGAGAGCCCCTCTACAGGAACTCCCTTTGCGATTAGGGGAACTGTCCCTAATTGCTCAGCCCAAACATTCAGTAGGTCCCCTCCAAACACAGCCTCCAGCTGACACTGTAGTATCCTTATAACTTCTGCTTCTTTCATCTCCCAGGGTGCTTCAATGATACGCCATCTCCTCTCATACCTCGAAACCATAGCATTCTCCTTGATACCTACTACTCGGAAAAGCCTTCTCTTTTCCCCTCGTTCTAACGCATGCTACCGGGATATTGCGCACTACCGGCATTTTCCGGATACCACAACAAAAAATTGCTATGAGTGCAAATGGCCCTCAAGTGGGCTCAAATTGAAGCCAGAGCATGGGAGAGTATGTTAAATTATTCTTTATATATTTCCTAGGCTTATTTGTAGCACATAAGTGATGACTTATTTGGTACATACAAAATCCTATGCTGGACATGTTTTAAGCTGCCATGTGGTAATGATTCTATCCTGAGCCCTTGCCCTGCCATGGCGAACAGCTACAAGCGGGGTCATGTGATACAAAAAAAAAAAAAAAAAAAGTCCTGAGCCCTTATTGACCTCACTTTATACTCTGCTGCCTATTTCCATGAAGTATAGAATGTTTGGTGGTGCTCAGGCTATTCTGTAAAGAATTGCACTATCATATTGAAGCATACATCTTTGCTTATGCATATGTACAGCAATTCTAGGCTACTATACAGCATAAAAGCATTGCGTGGAGAATCTCTGAGGCTATAAAATAGAAACACATATATAATGAGGTACTTGCTAAACTGCTGACAGCACCAGCTAATGGATTTAGATATTATATGGCTACTTGAGTGGAGAGGTATGCAGGATATAGTGAGACAGCATATTAATATGTATATACCTTAGATATAGATGATAATTGTTACGGGCGTGAGGGGCTAGGCTCCGGTGGGCGCTGGAAGGCACTGGATGTTACGGCTACGGAGGTGCGTATTCGGCAGGCCGGAGTCGCTACGGAGGCGTATATGCTGCGGGCCGGAAAGGCTACGGAGGCGTATATGCTGCGGGCCGAGATGGCTACGGAGGCGTATGTGCTGCGGGCCGAAGGGGCTACGGAGGCGTATATACTGCGGGCCGGAAAGGCTACAGGGCGGCGGGCCGGAAGGGCAGCTGTTTTGCGTGGAGCGCGCAGCGGAGCGGAGCGATTCACGGGCGTAATGAGGAAACGATAGGTTTCAGAAGTATAGAGAACTTAGAACACGGCTTGTGTCTTGATTCTTCAACTGTGCTATCGCCTGTGCTTAAATAGACTGAGCGCATCATACATGACTAGGCAAGCAAATAAAGAAACGGCAATTCAACAATGCCAATAATCATAACAAAGAAGCATGCAACGTAGTACAGATGCTAGATAATAACATGTACTAGGGCATGTGCGCATATTAGCTTCATAAACCGAGTGCCAGGCCTAAAGACCTTACAATCAACGGTGACACACACTTCCTTAGCACTACCCTATTCAAACACAAAGAATCCTCTGCCAAGCCTAACGGGTGATCAGTCCGGTCTAGCAGCACTGGCCTTACTAAGGATTCAGGGTAAGTGTTCCCCTGCTCGGGGAAGTCTCACCTTAGCCGTAACAATAATAGGTGATGAGATAGGTAATAGCAGTAACAGGCACCACAGTTGCAAATACCACAGAGCTACATAGAGAGCTGATGAGTATTCTTGAAATGCTTTATGCACAAAATTCATGTGATAGTGCCTAATGGCTCAAATCCATCAGCTAGTACTGCAAGCAGTTTAACAAGTACCTCATTATATATGTGTTTCTATTTTATAGCCTCAGAGATTCTCCACGCAATGCTTTTATGCTGTATAGTAGCCTAGAATTGCTGTACATATGCATAAGCAGAGATGTATGCTACAAGATGACAGTGCAATTCTTTACAGAATAGCCTGAGCACCACCAAACATCCTATACTTCATGGAAATAGGCAGCAGAGTATAAAGTGAGGTCAATAAGGGCTCAGGATAGAATCATTACCACATGGCAGCTTAAAACATGTCCAGCATAGGATTTTGTATGTACCAAATAAGTCATCACTTATGTGCTACAAATAAGCCTAGGAAATATATAAAGAATAATTTAACATACTCTCCCATGCTCTGGCTTCAATTTGAGCCCACTTGAGGGCGATTTGCACTCATAGTAATTTTTTATTGTGGTATCCGGAAGTCCGCAATATCCCGGTAGTGCGCAATATCCCGGTAGCGTACATTAATGCTCGAAGAGCTGTATTTGCTGCTTCTAATTGTTTCTGTTTTGCTTGCTCTGTTGTACCTACTGATACCTCCTTGTGTAGTGAAATCATCACCCACTTGCGCATCTTAGTAGTGCCAACTACCTGCCAGGAACTACCCTCGGCTCTGGTTGTACCTGTTTCTGCATGTTCTGCAGCCACTCTGGCCTCCGAAGCCTTTGTAGCACCTTCCTGTTCCTCCTCTTCTGCTTTCTTTATCTCTGCAGCTGTGCTACTTTTCTTCTTTATATCATAGACTGCGAGCTCTTTTCTCTTGAGTTCCACATCTGCTTCATCAGCTGCAATTCTCGCAGCCTGCACTATGTCCAATCTTTGTTTTTCTCGATCTGCTGCCTCTTGAGCATCCTTTTCTGACTTCTTTCGTTGGGCCTGATCCTTTTCTTCCAGAGCTTTCGCTTTTGCTAAGGCCTTCTCAGCTGCTCTTCTTGCCTCAACCTCACGGTTCCTCTTCTTGACTTCCTCCTCCTTCCGTTTTGCTGCATCCTTTTCCTCAATGGAGGCAACTCCTAGCTTGACGACTACACTTGCAAGACTCTTCCAGCCTTCTCAGTTTTTGATTGATTGCCCTTGTTTCTCTTGCCTTCTGGTTTTCCTTTTCCTTCTTCCACCACTTTTCACACTCCCGTAGTGCCTTAACTTTATCTTCATGCTGGTTTTCAATTCTCAAGAAGTCTTCTACTTCTCTCCACCCTTTGCCATCAGCTCCTTTTCGATTTTCAATAATGTCACCTAATCGAGCTGCTGCATCGCCTACCCCTGATGCGCTTCGTGCTGCTCCTGCTCCCTTACGCTTTTCCCATGCTTCCTTGAGAATCTTGAGGTCATGTAGCAATTGTAGAACTTGGATTGCATCTGCTCCTTCAAGCTCCTCAGGTTCCTCTGCTTCTACTTCTTCTGTTTCTTCTACTTCCTCTGCTTCCTCCACTTCGCTGCTGTCCTTCAATTCAAGAGTCTCTCTCGCTAGCTGATCTCTAGCCAACTCACTATCACGTTTCCGTTTCCTGGTACCATCTGCTGTGAGGTGGGTCTCAAAATCTACCTCCATCTGCTCACTGCTTCCAGTTTCCTGCTGGTCGAGACCGCCCTTTCCGTGGTGTGGGGTCTGAATTGTTTGGGTCACTCTACCACCTACGTAGATAACATCCTCAATATCATCTTCTCTGATAACTCTCCTCACCTCATTTCCTTGCTCAGCCTCTCCCTCCTGTATCGCAATTCCCTCCCTGATAATATGTGCCCATTCAGCCCATGCTGCTTCACTCGCTGTATGTGCTATAAACTGTTGGCCAACCTCTGCTTGGCTCCATACTTCATGTACTCCTACTGCCCCCTTTGCAGTCAAGAGGGCTGCTGCATTCCTTACAGCCTGCTGGAGGGCGTCCTCCACCTTTGCAGTCTGGTATCCTGTGAATTGGCGCCACTCTGTGGCCCCTTCCACATCGAATTGCCTGCCTCCAGTGATTACTGTAAACCTCTTTTCCCACTCCTTTACTGGGCGAAACAGCCCCACATTCCCTTCGCTTTCCATTCTAGATATCATTCTACCTGCCTCTTTCTCAGGCTTTCCCTTTCCTTTATCTTGCCCCATAATTCTTCTGCTGCCAAACTCCTGTAGTCAATGTTAGCCTCTGGTCGTTAAGGCAGCGTGTTGTTTGGTGCTTGCAAGCGTCCCGTTAGTGCGGCTCTCGGTTGCAAACGGCGCGTTGTATTTCTTTGTAGCAGTGTCTCCTGTGCTGCTTTAATATACTTGGCGTAAAGAAGGAGTAGAACAATGGATTCTGATCACGTCCACTGCTCTCCCACCTCTGCCAAACGCTGTGGCTCAATTCCATGGAAAAGACCGAAATACTTGCTCGGGCGGTCCCGAGCTTCACGTTGATGTAATTTTCGATGCGGGGCACCCCTCGGTTGCGGCGTCGCGACCAAGTGGTAGAACCGCGCCCTCATCCATTCCCCACCCTCTGCCAGTTCCTTCCTTAATGCACCATATCCCTGCTTCACCTGGAAATTCAAATTGCCACATTCATTTGTGCCAATTGCTTAAGATGATACAATTTTAATTGATGTTATTTCGTCGGCAGATTTGACAGAATGAACCTTAGATTTGGTGGTGGTGAGATATCAAAGTAGAGTAGGAACTATTGCTGGCATCACTGGGGTATAGTGAGCGGCACGAGCTAGCTCGAGCCGAGCTGGAGGGTGAGCTCGAGTCAGCTCGTGAGTAAGTGAGCTCGGCTCGAGCCCGGATTGATTATATACATAATATTGACAAACTAAACTAAACTAAGCTAAATTTTCATCTTTCTCACTACTATCAGCTAAATTGTGCATTTCGAAGTTGTTGGTAGGTCAGAATGAGCTCCAAGTCTCTAATTATTACTATATTAGGTATTTGCAGTTTATGAAACCTTGCACTGGCTAAGCATTTTAGCGAGCCGGAATGTCTCTGTCCAGTCACTTTCTCACTGGACAAAAGCCGCGGGACCTCTCCGGGCAGGCCAGTCTGGCCTGCCCGCATGCAGGGGTATCGACAGGGGAATGTAGACTACTTAGCCTGCCCGGTTGCAGAGGTTCTACTAGCCGAAAAATAAATATCCGGACAGGGAATAAATGCATACCATGCGCTATGCAGCAGTTGGCATAAACTAGCATATTTTCGTATGCTTGGCTGTGGAGACCAGTCCAAATTTCGTGGATAGTGTCCAATTTTATTATGTCAGAAGTATCCGGACAGTTGGATCGCCATAGCCCATAGGGCGGCACGCGATTAATGATATTAAAAAAAAAAAAAAAGTATCCGGACTGCTGGCATAATGAATTTGGGACTTGCAACACCAACAGTCCATACCTACATATCAGGACAAGGAAAATAGATATAAGTCCTCTACTAGGAATATAAAAATGGCACTGCAGGTAACCTTGATAAGCACAGGTTCAGGCATTATAATCAAAACTTACTATTCTGATAAGTCCTAAGATTTCGAGACTGCTCTTCAGAGCTTGTCTAGAAGCTTTTCCAAGGCTATTCCAAGAGCTGTTCCAGGGGCTGTTCCAGAGGCCATTGAAATACTGTTTGAGAGGCTGTTAGAGCTCAAACGGCCTCCGAAACGGCCTCCGAAGTAGCCTCCGGAACAACCTCTGGAACGACCTCCGGAACAGGGTCTGAACAGCCTCTGAACAGCCTCTGGGACACCCTCTTAAACAGCTGCTCGAACAGCTGCTCGTAGCATGTCAACAGCTACTCAAACAGCCTCCGAAACAGCCTCCGCAAAAGCTTCCAGAAAAGTCCCCGGAACAGGCTACAGAAGAGCACCGGGACCTCTCCGGGCAGGCCAGACTGGCCTGCCCGGATGCAGGGGTATCGACAGGGAACTGTAGACTAGCCTGCCCGGTTGCAGAGGTATCTACAGGGGACTGTAGGGTATCTACAGGGGACGGTACAGGTCTTCAGATCGCATGCCAGGCTTATGCATATGCGTGAGAGGCGATTTTTTTTCTTTTATATCGGTACTCGCATGCCGCCCTGCGGGCTATGGCGAGGTTTAATTACGTATCCCCCGCAGCACAATGAGAACCGCGGGCCCCATGTACTTAAGTTTTATTTAGTTCCTTTTTTCCTTTAATAAACCCTCGCCATAGCCCATAGGGCGGCACGCGAGTATTGATATAAAAAAAAAAAAAAAAAGAGGTTTAATTACATAAGGAATAAATGAGAAAGAACAAAAGAACTAACATGTATGAGACCCACGGCTCTCGCTGGTTTAAAAGCCAGCATGTACGGGGACCTTGTCTTCCTATTTCCGTCCTCTGTCCCATTCATACTGGTCCACTCTCAGCCATCGTCCTCCGAGTCTCACTCTCCCAACCTCGGTGGTTTTCTCTAAGTAGACTACCCGCTGAGCTTGTCTTTTTCCCTTCATCGACCAGTGTTTGTTTCTTCCTCAGCCAACGGATCCCGATTGTCTTCCCTAGATCCTTGTTAGCTGCTCCAACCATGTGAGAGGCGAGGTATGTTATTCAATTATCAAGCCATCTACATACAAGGAAGATTTAGAAGATTTAGGAGGTTAATATGGAGTAGTCAAAGGTACATGTCGAGTCTGTACTAGAATTACATCTTGCGTTTCCTGTGGTATCTCATTGACTATAATATCATTTCTCCGCTGATTAGCCTGACGTTCTGCAAGCTCCACACCGGTCAATGCCCGCTGCCTTGCTGGGCCTTTTGTTTTTTCCTACCTTAAAGAAGGTTCAGCAACAGCAGGTGCAAACTCTTGAGGAGGATTAGGTTGCTGCTCATGGAGAAACTGTTGTCTGAGCTGCGTTGCTATTCGCTGATGTAATTGCACATAACGTTCTGAGTCTTCGGAGGACAGAGTTTGCTGAAATGCTTGTTCATATGCAAGTGACCTTGAGAGGAGATCACGGCCTGCATTAACTAGTGAGTTATAAAATGGCGGTGGTGGCGGCGCCGGTACTGGTATGGGTGCTAGAGCCGGTGTTGATGCTAGTGCTAGTGCGGGCACTGGTACTGGTGCTGGTGCTGGTGCTAATACTAGTGCGAGAGCTGGTGTTGATTCTGGGGAGCTTTCATCTTAAGTAAGATCAATAAATACTGGCATAGTCCAAGTAGCGGATTCAATAGCAGAGCTCTCAATAAACCATCGCAGATGAAATAGAGTGGGTGGAATAAGAGAGTTATGTTGAAAGAAAGGCTGCAGTCGGTAGCGCAAGGAAGAGCATAGCGAGTGGCTAATCCAGCTATTGCATATAGCGTTGTATTCTCCAGCTCTGAAATTACGGGCTTGTAACCATGCTAGCCGAAGATGTGCCATTCACATAATTGATGTTTAACCATGCCGTCCCATCTAGCATCAACTAAAGCCTTAGTTAAACCTTTAGCTTGATCACTAAGAAGTACACAGGCTAGTCTACAGTCCCCTGTCGATACCCCTGCATCCGGGCAGGCCAGACTGGCCTGCCCGGAGAGGTCCAGGAAGAGCACTGCAATAGCAGTGAAAACAAATACCTTCATTGTTGTAGATATTATTTTTATTGATAAAAGCAATATTGGGCTATTTGGTATGCGAATATCTCAATGTAGGCCCCAATAGCTACTCTTTTCTGGGGGTTATTTTAGCACCTATGAGAATATTATTATCTTACTAAGTACGATACTTGAGTTTTTACCTGACCTTTTTTGCCTGCCGTCCGTATATATACTACATTGTTCTTGTGTTCATTCTGCTGCTGTATAATAGGCCCAAATTCATTATGTCAGCTGTCCAGATACTTCTAACATAATAAAATTTGGACAATCTATCAAGAATTAGACTAGTCTCCTAGATATCCATAGCCAAGCGTACTAACATATGCTTGTTTAGACCAAATGCTGCTTATCGCATAATATGCATTTATCCCCTGTCCGGATACTGATTTTTTCGGCTAGCACAGGGGACGGCACAGGTCTTCAGATTGCATATCATACTAGACTCAAGGTGTATGTATGCTGTCTATAGAGCCAATATATACATACCTCGCCTCTCACGCATATGTATAAGCCTGGCATGCGATTTGAAGACCTGTGCCGTCCCCCTGTAGATACCTCTGCAACCGGGCAGACTAGTCTACAGTCCCCTGTCGATACCCCTGCATCCGGGCAGGCCAGACTGGCCTGCCCGGAGAGGTCCCGCAAAAGCCGGGATAAGTGATGCTAACTATACAAGCGACCGCTAATCTACTAGTACTTACAACCTATGCTCGGAGTGCAGGGATAAATTGAAATCACGAATTCTCGTTTTTTTTTTTTTTTTTTTTTTTTTTTTTATAAATATATCATTACTCGACGAATTCTCGTCGAAAAATTGAAATGCCCCAGTATATCTCACACTGTCCTACCACCAACTATTGCTCTCTTCATATTGCCTTACCTCACACAACGTATAAGAAGAACAAACAACAATGTCTGCTACCTCTCTCCTACATGCTCGTGATGTTATTGCCACTATGCCAGCCCATATTTAAAAAAATCCTGAGAACGGTGAAACTTATGGGCTAAATGTGTTGAGAACTGCAGTCAGCTTAAATGTCACTTGCCACTTCATTCAGATAGTACTGGTATTGGAGCATTTTCGCAGTTACAGGGGCAGTTTACACTGTATTGCATTGACATACTAAAATGATATAAAAAAAAAAAAAAAAAAAAAAAATTGACATACTAAAGCATGAATGGCAAGCTGCATTATCTCCTACTTATGAAGCTTCTGATTCTGCCAGAGATATGGAAAATGTTGCATGTAAACATGCTCACTTATTCTCCAATATGCTATTCCTTGTCACTATTTCCTACGTACATTTTATTTTCTTGAACAGTCAATACCACTATCGCTGATTCATCCTTGTTGGCATCTTGACAAGTCAGCATGGGACCCTCATCAACAATGGACTATGATGCTTGATACCACCAAAACTTTATTATCTGTACCACTGGTGACACCTAACCTTCTTCCTAATATACAAGGCCAGCATAGCTTTATTCAGATAGCATACAATCTCAAGAGCTATTTCACTGCACAACCTTGTCATCTAGCAGCACAACAAGTTCGACAGATTCAACATACAGTCCAAGAGCTACAAAATGGTTGGAAAACTCCTAGTTTTCCAACCACCATTTTACCTTTTCCAGAACCAAGCTTCTAGACACAGTCTCGAACAGCATCTGGCACATTGACCTCACATAATCCAAACCACATTAATTCAACTCGTGGGCCTACTGGGGCTGAGGTGGCTGAAGCGGAATTAGCTAAACATCGAGCTATTCAAGAGCACGATGATATTGCTGACAATCACACTCAGGATGTTATTGTCCTGCGCTCACGTAGAAAGGTGGATGAAGCATTGGAGTTAGCTGAAGAGATACAGTACCAGAGTATGATGATGTAGATAATCACACTCAGGATATTATTATCCTACACTCACGTAGAAAGGTGGATGAAGTGCTGGAGTTAGCTGAAGAGATACCAGAGTACGATAATGCAGATGTTATTGTTCTGCACTCACGCAGGACCTTGGAATAAGTGGATCGATGTAGGCATGGGATGTGGACATGGGTTGTACGTACTACTATTTTATATCGGGATACTGTTTTCTTGGCACGCCTGCTGGAGTACTACATTTGGCTATATCTCGTGCAACAGACATGCTAGCAGCTTACAGTAAACAGTTATATGTACAGCATAGCTGATACTACAATTCTAGCTTATTGTATCAATTCTGTCAACAATGGTTCACTTGCTATATCAATATATGCATTAATAATATTAAATTACCACCCCCCCCTCAACCTTCTGCATATTATCTATCAATAGGTCTATATCTATCTTTCCTATAGTAAGAGTTAGTCATTAATGGCTATAGTATATGATAGCATATGCAATATAGGCTAGAGTAACTTACAGCTCTATTCGCGAGGCCTGAAACTAGCTGTTGCAGCTGCTGCATTTGCTGAATTATTTCCTCAAGTGTCGAAGGAGGGGGTAGTGGTGGCTGAGAGTTAGTAGCTCCAGATAATGCTGTTGACTTTACTACTATCTTATTGTCTGTATCTTTTGCAGCCCTAGTTCGTCCCCTTTTACTACTCCCTTGCCCTCTAGCCTGCCGTTTTCCTCCTTTCCCACTAGTAGTTGACCCCCCCCCCCTTTAACTTCTAGTATATTAGTAGTAAGCCTATCTGTTGGAGTACTTTGGTTCGGACCATCTACAGAAGACTCAGGAAAGTTATTAGAGTCCAAATCAAGGTCAATATGACAATCATTCACATTTTCTGACCCTCCAACTGTCGTAGTCAAGCAATAAGATAATTTCGATCCAGGACTTGTCCAGATGATAGCTTTTTCCAACCTCGAGTTGATAGTTGCTTACCATTATGTAGAGTACGTAAGGTGTTCATTCGAGGTACTATTTCTCGATATTGCATAATTTTCTCCAAAACGTAGTCCATACAGTTCTCAATCTCCTCTCTCCGGCGAGGCGTGAGGGCCAATTTCGACATATTTAAGCAATTTGGATATAGCTGCTTCCTCGCCGCGAGTGAATAATTGTTGGTGGCAATGGGATTCTTGACGGGACCATTGACTTCCATTTACCCGCCATCGTAAAGTATTAGGATCGACACCATATTTTGCTGCAATTGGTGCTCTAGGCTCAAGGGGATGTTTGAATGCATATAGAATTGCTGCATTGAGCCTGCTGGTATAATCAGCTGCCAGTACTTCAGCAGCTGAATTTGACTTCGACTTAGAGTATTGAGAGGGGTGAACTGGTTTGGAGGGTATATTCGGACCTGGGGGTATATCTGGGGGCAGGGATTGTGAGCAGCGAGCCGGTTTGAGGGGCATATCTGGGCCTGGGGTTGCGAGCGGCGAGCCGAGGGCATATCTAAAGTGGTAATTTGGTTTAGGAAGTAAATCTGAGGTTTGACAGCAGCAAACCAGTTGGGGAGTATTGCTATTAGGGGTATCAACATAGAGCTCGACGGAGCTGCGGCTCATGTGAGACATAGAGCTTGACGGAGCTGCGGCTCATGTGAGACAGCGGCTGCCATAAATCATGAGACATGTATCCGAGCGCCCATTGTATCACCTGTCACTGTCAGTACTATTCGACACGGATAAAATCATAAAAAAATTATTAGAAGAGCAAAAAAATCAAGGAAAAATGGTGGGTTACATAAGTAAACATCAGGAAATTCAAATCCTTTCTCAGAATTCATATTCGTGCAATTTTGGTTGAGCTGTGAGGGTTTTTGCTAGAGGAGTCCGCTTGACTGCATGTCTCATACTCTTAGAGATATCAGCTGGGAATGAGTATATCATCTTCAACTGGTAAACTAGGATGGTCTAAAGGTGCAGATAGCCCTATATCAATCTTGTAAGCAGTTGTAGAGTGTATAACAGTATGTTCAGCCTCGGTACCTTCTATTTATTATAACTAAGTATAAATTGGTACAGCTACAGTTGTTGCAATTGCTCACTTTTAGACTTGCGAATAGAGCTTGAAGTATCCTACCCCCTATAGCATATGCCACCATATACTATGGCCATTAGTGAGTAACAGCAGCTATAAGAGCATAGATGTTAGTACTATTTAACTGGCAATATGTAGGAGCGTAAGAGGGAGGGGGGTTAAATTGACGTGTTGACATATTTATTGATAAAGCAGGAGCTTGATAATGAATATAGGCAATAGAATATGTAGATAATGTTGTCCTGACATCATTGTATCTATATCACTTTATTTGATGTTACTGGCATCTAAGTTACCAAAGATATTGTGAAAATGGTTTCTCATGAGGCATGCCAAGATGTGCGTCGTTTCTAGGTAGGCGATCGTTTCCCGATATAAAATAGTAGTAGTAGCTTAGCGGTCGCTTTAGATATATATATAGTTTAGCGTCACTTATCCCGGCTTCTGTCCAGTCAGAAAGTGACTGGACAGAGACATTCCGTTAGCGAGCTGTCAAGAAAAACACAAGCATAATCTTGGCTCGTTTGTGCTCGAGCTGGCTCGGCTCGTGCCGCTCACTATCACATATCTATCCATCATTGCTCTGGATCCGAGCTCTTTCGCAAGTGCCACTCCTTGGCTCGCCCATTCTCTGGCTTGAGCTCTCCTTAATCTCATTGTCTCTTCATCCTTCTATGACTCCATACTTCTTCTTCTCCATTTTAGAATGTCCCCCCAGTCAGCTGGAGGGTCTGACTCTGACTGTCTTCTATAGGCTGTATCTATTTTATGGGCTGTGGTATATTGCGCAGTGTCTGCCGTTGTGCCTGGGACGACCGTTTCGGCTGATGAGCTTTGAGATGAGTCTCCATCAAAGGTGTCAGGAACCTTTCTCTTGTGTCTTGCCCCTTAGTCTGTTCCATTGTTATTCTGTACATGGATACTGTAGTTCACCACTTTCCCGGACACACCACTTTCCCGGACACATTTACCACCAAAACTGCGCAACTTTCGCACTCAATATCTCAACAACCATAACAGCATTTGTGAATGCGCTTTGTATAGCTATTAGACAAACTGTAATTCTTGCTATCTAGCACTTTTTCTTCATCAAAAATTGTGGGTGCAAAGGGATTATGGCTTGTCGCATTTTTGTTGGAAGGCTTGGCATTTATTTGTATGGGATCTCCATACAAATGTCACCGCCCCCGAATTCTGCATGCTACACATGCAATCAATTCATGAAAAAAACTCAGACACTCACATTCAATAGGATCACTCAGTTGGAAACTATGAGCAACGTAGTTAGGTAATACCTGTAGTGGTTGTGAAATCATTCACAATATTCATATTTCCCATAGAAACCATTTGTATGAGAAACTAGATAGTTGTACACCAACTCTACAATTCAACAAATGAAAGTAAACTAAATGCAGCACCTCACTATAACTCTTCAGGTGATTCTGGACATATACTATCATAGCTATTGTAATTAGCGTTGAAGAGTAGGACTATATTCAAGTCTTATGAACGTTTTGTATGGAGATCCCATACAAATAAATGCCAAGCCTTCCAACAAAAATGCGACAAGCCATAATCCCTTTGCACCCACAATTTTTGATGAAGAAAAAGTGCTAGATAGCAAGAATTACAGTTTGTCTAATAGCTATACAAAGCGCATTCACAAATGCTGTTATGGTTGTTGAGATATTGAGTGCGAAAGTTGCGCAGTTTTGGTGGTAAATGTGTCCGGGAAAGTGGTGTGTCCGGGAAAGTGGTGTGTCCGGGAAAGTGGTGAACTACAGTATCCTCTATCTTCCCCTTTCCCCTCCCTACCAGCCTTCTGAATTGCCAAAATGGCCATCTCTGAATCGAGGTAGATAAAAAGATGAATCTCCTTTTCACGCTCCCTAATACCCTTCTCACCCCCTTCACTTCCTTATCAAACACTATCGCTGCCACTGCTAACTTCCCTGCTCCTGCTCTGCTGTTCTGCCATCCGAGTAGAGGATTGCTCTCTCTCTTCCGGCTTCTTCTATCACTATCTTCCATTCCTCTCTTCCCTCCCCCCCTTTCAGCCGGCTCTCTCTACCACTTCTATCACTACCTTTTCATTCTCGCTCTCTTCTCCCTCTCCTCATTCCCTCTCCGAAAGTCTGCTGTGCACAGCTTCGCTGGCTCTGATGGTTCTTCTACTTCTTAGGCTATTGCTCTCACTTGTGCCCTATCCAGGATCGCCCTCACATATTCTACTCCACATACTCATTTACCCCCTCCGCCCCTGGTCCCCTCCCTCCTCCAGCCGCCTTCTTCAGAACTTGTAGCTGTACCCTCTCCATCTCCCTTCCCCGTGGTACCAAAACCTCTCGGGACAGGCACTTTCTGCCTGTACGCACACTGGCCATTTTTCCCACTTATGATCGCCTGGTCTCAGCCTGGGCCTCAGCTTGAGTCCGAGCTGGCCATGGAATTGCCCCAAAATACCGGTAGCCTCCGCTTGTCTGAGAGTGCTTTCACTCCGACCCCGACACCCGCCCCCGCCCCCGCACCATCCCGCCCCCGAAATCAGACACAGCGCTCCAGTCGAACCCCCCTCCGAACCACGGGCATCGTCGTACACGGCGTCGCCACCAGAAAGGACTTGGAGAAGGTGAGGAAGTGGCTGGAAGAGGACAATAAAGAGCTAGGAAAGAAGACAACGGGAATTAGATGGTTGCGACGCAAGACGACACTCGAAGAGGAAGGAAAAAAGGCAAGCTCAATAGTGTTGTACACGAAGACAAGGGTAGACGTCGAGAGGGTCAGGCTTGGGGGAAAGTGGCTGAGATCGGAGGAATATGAGCCAAACAGAGGCCCCGGTCCAACCACATCATGTACTTAGCGTTTTTTCCTTTTCGTTCTTTTTATATATACATTGCCATAGCCCGTAGGGCGGCATGCGATCAATGAAATAAAAAAAAAAAAAAAAAAAAATTTCACTTGATCTGCCAGTGATACAGCAACGCATAGGGACGAAAGTGCAGAAAGATTTTTTGCGCACTGATGTAGTTGGTAGAGGCTTGCTACGCACGGATGAGGCTTGCTACGCACGGATGAGGCTTGCAATATCCATGCATTTATTTTTTTACACTAGACAATTTTTTTTTTTTTTTTTTTATTTCATTAATCGCATGCCGCCCTAAGGGCTATGGCGATGTATATAAGATAACTAGACAAATAGACGAGAACAACCTACTAGTAGGGATTGATTGATCGTCTCTATTTCTTTAGCCTCAAATAAATAAAATAACAACACACTGTACTAGTAATTGTTTTATTGCATACTTATCCATTTGCATTTTCATGACAGACATACTAGAATATAAGCTAACAACTACATATGCTCTATACTATTTGCAAGGACCATAGGGCAGAAAGGTATCATGGTGAGAGGTATGTACAACAGCAGGTAGAAGTAGTGGTATATGAGTGACAGTGAGTGCGAATACCAGCAGGTGGTATGAGTGATAGTGTAATGGAGGTGGTAAATGCAGAGAGTTACCGTCTGCTAGGCTAAAAAGATACTTAACTAGCAATGCTTACTATACTCATTTATACGACTGCAACGCCTTCGGCTATCATACGTCGCTCATGTCATATTTGCATCAACCAATCGCCCATCTATGGTTGCAGTGAGCCCGTAACAGATAGCAAGAAATAGTCATAGTACTATATATCTGATATAACTGACTTTTAGAGAATTGCCAGTCTATTAGGTTAAAAAGACAGTTCAGGGTAGGGCAAAGGAGAAGGGGACTCACTAGTGGAACTGATGAGATGGATGGAACGCAAAGGATGAAATGGGCTTTTTACTTTCCTATGCTACGTAATTACTTTTTTGTTCTTCCTATTCCCTCTCCTTGCTTATTCCCTATATACTTAATATTGCCATAGCCCATAGGGTAGCATGCGAGTAATGATAATATTAAAAAAAAAAAAAAAAAAAAAAAAGATAGTTGGTCCACTAGTCCTCTGTGCAATTCATAACTGCGATTATCATATATGACTATCCTATCGCATATATGTACTCAGTACATATTTGGCTGTGTACTGCTCTCATACATGATACAAGTATTGTGCGCTCTACTCAGTACTTGCACTAGGTGAGCCTTGATATCTAATACATATTTGTAAACTCCGTTCAGCAATCCCTCGCCATAGCCCGTTGGGCGGCAAGCGAGTAATGATATAAAAAAAAAAAAAAAAAAATCCGTTCAGCAATGTGCTGAGTTGGCCTGTCTTCAAGGTCACAGGTCACCATAATCATAGTAGGTAGAGTGTCAGTGAGCGTTGCATGCATAAGATATACAAGTATAATAGCAATAAGTATCACAATCAGTAACTCTATACTTACTACTCTATTGTTTTCATGCCCAGATAGCAAACCTATAACTTCATTGCGTAGTTCACAATTATGGCAGAGAGTAATGTCAAGATGATCTCACAAAAATGCAAGATTGGCAAAAAAAAATATGCAGTATTAGAATTTATAGCTTAAACAAGTAATTTTCAAAAATAGCTAGGTAATGCCCGCAGGTAGCTTGAAACTAGGGCACAGACTATGTCCTGGTGATTACCACTTGTCCCTACTTGTCTAGCGTTAGGAAAAATGCATGGGTATTGTGGGGGCTACCGTTGTAAATAAATCTTTCTGCCCTATGCGTTGCCATACTACTGGCAGATCAAGTGAAAGCACTCTCAGACAAGCGGAGGTTACCGGTATTTTGGGGCAATTCCATGGCCAGCTCGGACTCAAGCTGAGGCCCAGGCTGAGACCAGGCGATCATAAGTGGGAAAAACGGCCAGTGTGCGTACAGGCAGAAAGTGCCTGTCCCGAGAGGTTTTGCCGTGGTACTCTTGCATTTGGCCTCACTGTAGCTCATAACTTTACCACTTCCTCCAATGCTATTTTTCTCTTCCAACCTCGTCTATTACAATCTTCCCTTGCTAATCCGCCAACTCATTTCCAGCATACCAATGTGGCCCTTCATCGATCTTTTTTATTGCGTCAATGGCCTCCATGGCCACTAGGACACCCATTCCTTCCACACTATCTTTTTTTTTTTTTTTGTGACATGACCCCGCATGCAGCTGTTCGCCAAGGCAGGGCTTCCACACTATCAATAAGGCAAGGAGCGCTGGGCGTATAATTACAACCTGTATAAAGGAAACCATAAAAAGGAAAAAAAATTTAAAAACAAAAAAAAATGCATCTTTGCGTACCACATTTTGCTTACGAATTACTAGTCTTCTCACTAGTTCCTCTTATTCAAAGTGATTGTGTTGCCTGCCCCCGTTCTCGCCAAGCTGAGCTTGTTCCCCACCTTCTCGGAAACCTGTCGGATGCTTCTGACCTCTCGGCGGTAACGTGGGAAAGTATACCTCCCATTACGTGTTTGTTTAGCTTGTTCGGCGACCAGCTCATCCTTCCTAGGGAATGTCGAGGGATCCTCAACAATCCACAAAAAAACAATCTCGATCTCATCGAACTCCGCATCTCCAATGACGTTTGACCTGAATTTGTTCCATTTGGTGAAGAAGGCAAATTCCGAGTCTGCATGGCGGTTATTGATCGTGATCTGTACCGGTATGACTTGGAGACTCCTTTTAGCGCAATTCCCTTCATCTACCACAAGCGAGAAGATAATTGCATCAATAGAGCCGTAATTCCATGCACGGGGAATGTGCAAAATGGGGAATTTCTCCATATTCTCAGGGAGGTCCGGGAATTTGTTGATGGATATCGCATCCATCTTTCGGTGTGTTATACCATCAATTAGAATGCCCTCAGTTGAGATATGACTGAGTAGGACTTGCTCAATTAGGAACCCAGCATGGAAGGGTTGTTACCACTGGATTCAATCATTTTCAGCCATTGCTTGCTTAGGAACAAATTGTATCCTTTCTGCTCTCGCAAAAACTGGGCCATAACTCGTCGGATAAGGCCAGCCTCGCATTGCCCGGTACCATCTTCCGCTATGTAGAAGTAACGAGTGTCCAAAAGGCTGTGGTCGCCAAGGGAAACTTCCTCCCCCAGGAGGCAATTTTCGAGCACACCCAGGAATCTGATACTCAGGTCAGTGAGCAGTGGTTGCAAGAAGTCCATTACAACTTTGCGTACCTGTCACGTTCGAATTCGCCTTTCATAGCAATAGCCTCCATGGCAAATCTTGTCACCCTTGCTACGGCCCAACCCATTCCTTACAGCGGTGTATGTCAATAAACAGGTCTAAGTCCTCCTCACCAACCCCCCCCACTAGTACTTTTTAGCGCAATTTCGACTGTTTGCCATGATCGTGGGCTTCAGGAACGTGACTTCCGCGGCTCCCACCATGAATGACCTCTTCCACCCCCCGCAGCAATAGGGCATTCCGCCCCGTGAGATTTTCGAGGTTTTTGCGGACATCAGCTGGAGGCAGCAACTTGTTGTCTATCCTGCCCCACCAGGCTTGCATTTCCTTCTTTTAAAAGTCATAAATATTGCTCACAAATATTGTCTTGAATGTCAAACTTACTGCAGTTAATCCACCATTCATCTGAATTTTGGCAACTTGCTCTTGAACAAGCAGTGCAAGATCCGGCATCTTAAAATTACCACTCACACATTGAATAAAAAAATGAGAGTACGTCAAATGACTTAGAGAGGAGCATAAGTGTTCTCTCTCAGCTTTTGTCACCCTGCCTGCACTGACTTCATCTAGGGCGTTTGCTTGATCCAGGAAGACGTACATCGTTATTCCTCTTCCTGCTATTTTCTGTGCTAGCCCTTCTAAATCTTCCATTTTGGAGCATTGCGCCAGCTCTGATAATGTTTGATTATCATCGGCAAAAGCTAAACGGAAGGAGTCCCGGAGGTACTCGAAGCTGGCACCGACAAGCCAACGTGCATCAGGAGCGTACAAAACGCGTTTTCCTTGTTGCATTAAATAGCAGACAAGTGCACATATGAGGTGAGATTTACCCCACCCCAGAGTTCCAGTAATGTACATCTCCTTATAACCATTTGTAGCCCCATTCTCATGTTCAGGATGCTCTGGGTCAGGCTATGGAATGCTTCTCTTCCATAATAAATGAAATACCCGTTACGATCCCATTGGAATCGGTCATTTGGCGTATGCGTGCCTAAATACGGATATGGGAGCTTTGAAAGACTTAGTGGGTTTGAGAGCACGGAAATATCCGGCGTCTCGTTCTGGATCAATTGAAAGTGCTCTCGGAACTTTTCAGTTCCATCCATGGTTGAAATTACTAACGGCGAAACATCCCGTTAGTGTTCAGAATTTGAAGGGGCCCTATCACACCTACATTTCTGGGGGTCCAGCGATGGCAATTGTTTAATGAAATGAGTGAGTTTTCCGGCCATACCCCACGTCATTCCCATTTTGGCGTAGATTTTTGGGTCGATACCAAGGCACAACAGAGCTTTCGGATCCAACTCCTCCTTATGAATTATATCAAGACTATGATCACTAAACCCTCCAACACATGTTCGGAGATATTCAATGAATTCTTCTGTTCCCATTTCAAGAACCTCGGTCGCCGTAGCAGTATCCTCCGTGAACTTGTGCTTCACGCCCGCTGAAAGTTCTGTTCCCATCGTGAGAAGACCGTGCAAAAGGATTGATGCTCTGAAGTGTCCCGATGCTACAATTAGGCAAGAACGGGTGGTAGCTTAGTCGGTGACAATGGCCGAGGGTTAGTCTCATGCGTAGCGAGAAAGGTCGTAAAGCTGCTGGGTCTTGGCATGAGGCTAGTTGAGGGTTCCGTAGAGCCAGCATCGCTTGACGTTTAGTCAGCAGCGTTGGTTTGCTGCATTTTTCTCTCTGGGGCTGTTGAAGATTATGCAACGAGCATCACGGGACATATCACGTGACGCTGTCATGTGTGAAGGATAGCACATGAACCGAGATTATGGTATAAGGTAATTCCATGTGATGAGGAATCTAAGTTTATGGATACGTGTTGTGATGATGAGCAACCTTAATACTCGCACAAGCCCTGCCATGGCGAACAGCTACAAGCGGGGTCACGTGATACAAAAAGAAAAAAAAAAATACTCGCACAATTTGCTAGCTAGTGAGCGGCACGAGCCGAGCCAGCTCGAGCTCAAACGAGCCAAGATCATGCTTGTGTTTTTCTTGACAGCTCGCTAAAATGCTTAGCCAGTGCAAGGTTCCATAAACTGTAAATACCTAATATAGTAATAATTAGAGACTTGGAGCTCATTCTGACCTACCAACAACTTCGAAATGCACAATTTAGCTGATAGTAGTGAGAAAGATGAAAATTTAGCTTAGTTTAGTTTAGTTTGTCAATATTATGTATATAATCAATCCAGGCTCGAGCTCATGCCACGCCAGCTCGAGCTCACCCTCCAGCTCGGCTCGAGCTAGCTCGTGCCGCTCACTATTGCTAGCAGTTCATGTCTATAAATAGGTGGATGTTAGAAGCATATACTGTACGTTGAATACAAGATATAAGTGTGAACAATACTATATGCATTCCTGCGCATCTGTTCCGTATATGTTGCTACAGACCTTCTGAGGTACAAAAGCCAAGCATAGTAAAAGTTTTAATTCTTATATATTTTTTAGTTAACTTCTTTAAATTTAAGTACCTCTTCTGATAAAATAGGACTAAAGCTTTTTATATAAATATAGTACTATTTAAAAGCTATAATCTTAGTTCTTTTAGATTTAAATTTAAGATATAAGTTATATAACTAAATTTATACTTACTAGTATATATATATTACTATTATTATATTGTTACGGGCGTGAGGGGCTAGGCTCCGGTGGCGCTGGAAGGTTCTGGATGTTACGGCTACGGAGGTGCGTATTCGGCGGGCTGGAGTTGCTACGGAGGTGTGTATACGGCGGGCCGGAGTCGCTACGGAGGTGTACTAAATACTGCGGGCCGGAATGGCTACGGAGGTGTATATACTGCGGGCCGGGAGGGCAGCTATTCGGCGTGGAGCGCGCAGCGGAGCGGAGCGGTTCACGGGCGTAATGAGGAAACGATAGGTTTCAGAGTTATAGAGGACTTAGAACACCGCTTGTGTCTTGATTCTTTCAACTTTTTTTTTTTTTTTTATTTTTAAATCATTAATCGCTTGCCGCCCTATGGGCTATGGCGATAATTCTTTCAACTGTGCTATCGCCTGTGCTTAAATAGACTGAGCGCATCATATATGACTAGTCAAGCAAATAAAGAAATGACAATCCCTTAACAATGCCAATAATCGTAACAAAGAAACATGCAAAAGTAGTACAGGCACAAAATAATATGTACTAATGCATGTGCGCATACACCGAGTGCTTTACAAGTCCAAAGACCATAAACAATGACACACACTCCCTTGGCACTTCCTATTCGAAGGATAAAGAACCTTCTGCCAAGCCTCACGGGTGATCAGTCCGCTCTAACAGCATTGGTCTTACGAACAGTTCAGGGTAAGTGTTCCCCTAGTCGGGTAAGTCTTACCTTGGCCGTAACACAACCGGCAGCCCGGAAATGTACTGATCACACCCTAGCCGCCAGGTCCTAGTGTGAGTCGAGTCGGTGTCGAGTTTTGTAGCATACGTACATACTCGGCTCATACCAGCTCAGCTGCTGAGTAGTAGTTGTACATTACACATCGACTCAGTCACGCCGTACATACAACTCATACCAGCTCGCTCAGCAGCCGAGTTGAGTACGTTTTACAGCGTGACAAACCGGCTCAACTCGGACTCGCTCAGAAAACCCGACTCAGAACTCACACCGAGTGCGAACGCTAAGACCGATGCTGATAGAGTGGACTGACCACCCGTTAGGCTTGGCAGAAGGTTCTTTGTCTTTCGAATAGGGTAGTGTTAAGGAAGTGTGTGTTACCGCATGGTAAGATCCTAAGATCGCTCCTGCACTCTGTATGCACTTGGCTTATGAACCTTTTACTGATATGCGCACATTCATTAGTACATATCATTATCTTACGTCTGTACTATTTTTGCATGTTTCTGTTACGTGTACCTGTTAACACATATATTGGCATTGATAAGGAATTGCCACGTTGTCAGTCCTTTGTTCATTTGTTGACTAGTCATGTATGACGCGCTTAAGTCTATATAAGCGCTGGCTGGTGATAGCATAGTTAGAAGAAATCAAGACACTAGCGGTGTTCTAAGTTTCTCTATAAACTCTGAAACCTATCGTTCCCATTTTACGCCCGTGAACCGCACCGCTCCGCTGCGCGTCTAAATCTGGCCACTCGGACGATGGGGAATATATGGATCATGCCGTACTTCAGATCTCAATTGAGTCCGCGCAGGCGACTCCTATCTATGCCCCATGTGCTACCAGCAATTTGGCGATGCAAGCCTCCTTCTCCACTCCGCTCTCGCTCTACCGTGGCTCTGTCCTCCAAACTTCCCACACCACCGACTCCAGAGCCAGCAAAACGACAATCCACCTAAGTGAAATTCCTGCTGAATAACGGGGGCTTTTTCCTCTTCACAAACCCGCTGGAATGGGACCGCAAACAAAAAGACAGGTGGGGTTATTGCGATGAGTTTAAGTCGTGAGTGTGTGTTGTTCTGTCGACTACAGGGAACAGGGATTGTGCTGGCGTCAAGCGCTGTTCCAGGCCACTCAGTCGCTGGCCACTCGGTAACGCTTTACCAGTATACGATGAAAAACAAGTCCAGATGTCCTATGACTGCTCCGCAAACGATCCATTAATAAATTCGGTTGATTAGGAATGGCCGCGAACTAGCTCGAGTCACTATTGCTGCTTCAAAAAATCGTTCGGATACTGCACATCCAACCAGACTGACTGCATATGTCGTATGTGCTATTCGCCGTTTGAATTGGTGACAAACATTAGGCTTTTGTACTCCTGTTTGCACCATTCCAAAACGCAAATAGCACATACGACTTATGTAGTGTCCGAATACCTTTTGAACCAGCGAGTACCCTCATCACAAACGAGCAGCATAAACACAAGAACAAGGTAGTCTATTTTTTTTTTTTTTTTTTTAATCACATAACCCCGCTTGTAGCACTTGGCCATGGCAGGGTAACAAGGTAGTCTATAATTGTCGCCCGTTTGTTGGCGAACACTTAGACTGGATTTTATACGAAGTACTTGCTAAATTCACACGAACCCTAACGTTCGTGATCTTTTTATCACTGTTATTTGTGTCAATCCTATGTTATCTCCCTATCGGACAGCAGAGCAATCCGATCGCCTGCATGCATGAGCAAGCCGTGATCGATAAGGATACGAGGTGGCCCTTGTCTTGTACTGCACTCTACATACATCTGGGCGCCAAGGATGCGGGGTATTTCCAGGAGTGCAACCTCCGCAATAGCCTAGTGCTGTGGAGGAATTTCTTCAACGAGAGAGAACTTCTGTAATGCCAGTTTAGGTTGATCGGAGCAGAACCTCCGTCCAACCTCCCCTTTCTCACATATATACGGGACATACCGGATATAAACCCCCCCCCGTTTCAGCAACAGCTCACTTCCAGCATTACCCCCCTCCGTGCTCCTCGCAACTTCCCCCTCCAGTAACAAAAAAAACAGCGTACGTGCACACCGCCACAGTGCCTCCACAAACTCACTAATTGCAGCTATAGCAGCTTCCACATAACTAGTGAGCACACAAACACCGCAGATTGCCAGAACCACCTGTCCCCAATATGTCCGAACAGAAGGAAAAGGACGGGTTTGGAAGACGCGTAATCGAGTATTGCAAAAGGGATAAATCTATGTTGTCCCCACCGGAGCGAGGCGAAAAACGTAGATCATGGTCCCCCTGGCGCAAAAATAAAACTCCAATTTCCGGCACCACAGCCTCCCCAGCAGCTTCATCCACCGAATGCACAAATGCTGTTGCACAGCAGCTAGCACACTCCAGTTCTAGTTCGGCTCACCCTAGTGGTTCTCAGGTGGCACTAGAGCCGGAAAATGTCTCGATCCTTCCGGCAACTAAAGCGACGGCATCTACGTTACCGCAAGGACCACATTTGCATCGGATGCGGAAGGAAATAGATGATGCCATTGAAGATCTGCGGTGCGCACAAGAAAAAACAAAACGTGACAGATGGAAGTACACCAATCGACACGGGGAGGAGGTCGAGGTGGCCAAACGTATTCAACGGATTCTGGAAGGTGCCGAAAAATATTCCAATATCGTAGATATTGCCATTCAACATAGTCCTGAGATAACTGCCCTGGTGTGGGCTGGGGCTAGAGCGATTTTAGCCGTACGTGCCATTTCCCGGCTAACCCAAGACTGCAGGCTAACCAAGTCGTGAGATTGCCCTCAATTCTCTACAATTTATGGAACGCCTAGAATTTGCCCTTGCGACGATTGTAGAAAAAATTTCAGCATGCGAGTTCTATGAGCAAATTTGTGCAGATCTACCGAAATCAATGACAACGGATGACGCTTTCCAGAACACTCTGCAAACAGCTTTAAAGGAATTATATGATGCTGTATGGGCATTCACAAAGAAAGCGGGGGACTATTTCAAAGATTCTGCGTCAAGTGAGGACCCAACATTTCTACTGACAGCATATATTTTTGCACTAACTATGAGTCGTTGGCCAAGTTGGGCATCTTTTCAAGCCGTTCCTGGTTGTCATGCAACCGCTGCTAGACGAAATAGCAGAGAAGGAGCAGGTTGTACGTGAATGCGCGAATAGGGCTACGATGCAGCGGACCAAAGGTAGGGTTATGAAAATTTTCGAACTGGGAATGAAGTGCTAACTGAGACAGAGCTATCGGTCAACATTCAGGAAGCAGAAACCCTTTGGGCACAAATCGCGAAAGACATGGCTCCTTTAACAAAGTTTGAAGGTGGGTTTTGTGAATTGGTGCTTATGAAGTGAGACAACATTTCAGCTAATACAGTTACAGAATTACTAAGCGTAACAAGCGAGAACCTCAGTGTTAGTAAAAGGATGGACATGAGGCTGCAGAGGATTGAGGATCGCCTCGCACCTGAGAATGTCACAGCATTAGGTAGGTTTAGCTACTATAAACTCGCGTAGTACTGTGGAGAAGCTCATAAGTCACATGAATCTTACTGATGATCCTTAGAAACCCATCAGCGCGAGGTTCTAGGAATGTCACTCGATGAAAGTCTGTTGCGGCTAAAAGACGACTATTTAACAGAGCATGAGATGGAAGAATTCCAGTATAATCTCTACGTTCCTGTGGAGGCAACAGAACAGCCCTATGCCGACGAGCGGGTTGATTTATTGCAGTGTGTTCAGGACTTCATACGAGGAACAAAACAGATTTGCCTTATCCAAGGATCAGCCGGGTCAGGGAAGTCTACATTCAACCATTACCTAGCCCGTCACCTGTGGTCTGAGTATGAACGGGCATCAAAGCAGACCGAAGCCGCAATACCATTATTTATATCTCTCACAAGCATCGTCAGCTCCAAACCGGACAGCGAAGATCTAATTGCTTCCTACTTCTCGGACAGAGACTTTACTGAACAAGACATCAATTTGGCCCGTCGTACACGGCGGTTTGTTTTCATGCTTGATGGCTATGATGAAATTGAGCGGCGCGACTGCAACTTCTACGCTAAAAATAAGCTGTCTCGATGGAAAGCGAAGATTATCATCACAAGTCGACCTGAATACTTAGGTTCCGGCTATCACAGCAAGTTCCATCCTCCAAACAAACGCGAGCTTCTGCAGGAATATTGGTTGGCACCATTTTCAACTGATACTATCAAGAGCTACATTACTCGATTCCTTCAGGCGAAACCAACAGGCAGACCAGCTGTCGATTACGAAGCTTATCTGACACAGCCAGAAATACGTGACATGATCAGCAATCCTTTCCTTCTGCGAATAATTATGACAGTTGAGCCATCAATGGATCATGAAATTCTCATAAATCGAGTTGATTTGTACAAACAATTTTTTGGGCATTGTCTGGCCAAAGCACAATCTCGGCTCGACAACATACAACTAACCAGTGATCAGCGTCGGATATTCCAGCGGCTGTGTGACGAGACTTTTAGCGATCATGCGGAGCAGTTTTGTCGGGACTTTGCGCTGGAGCTGTACCGCCACAAAGCCGTTGAAGTAACTTATCGCCCGGGGACTGCAAGAGGTAGCTCAGCTGGCGAGGGGATTCTAAGTGGCAGAATTTCCTAGGCAACGATGACGAACGGACCCGGCTCCTCCGCGTTAGCGCCCCGCTCACGCGTCATGGGCAGTCGTATAGATTTTTACACAAGTCGCTCCGTGACTATCTGATTGCTCAATCACTTTGGGAAGATCCCTTGCTTGCGCAATGTGCAGCGAAAGCCCTCCTTAACGAATTCTTCATTGTTGACGACCCTGGTGTCCTTGACTTTGTGGTTGAGCAAGCAACCCTAGAGCATGAATTGCAGCAAAAGCTGTTGCGATACGTTGAGAAATCTAAAACAGATGACTTGGTAGTTCAGGGCGCTGCTAACGCGCTCACAGTCCTTGTAAAAAGTGGAATGAGGTTCACTGGGTATGACCTACGCGGCATACAAGTCCCTCGAGCTGACTTGCGTTTTGGCTGGTTTGATGGGGCCCAGCTGCAGGGCTCCGATTTGCGGCATGTGCGGTTGCAGGGCGCGTGGCTTAGAGGTGCCAACTTGAGTGAATCTAAAATGGCTGGCGTATGGTTTGGTGAGCGGCCTGCCATTGGCGGATCGATAGTGAGCTCTGACTGGACTATGGCTTGCTACTCACCAGATGGGCGGCTGGCCGTTCGAGCGTTTGCAAAAGACTATGACAGTGATATTGTGCAACTTAGCCTGTGGTCCATTGTAGAAGAAAGATTGATGAAGGAGACTGTGTTGGATTTTTGCATGCACCCGTCTAAAAAAAAGGGCATGGCAATCTCCCCCAATTCCGATGTGGCACTGTTAGTGCTATGGCGGTCTGACAGGCTAGTTTTGTTTTCACTTCCAGAACTAGAAGTTGTGCACCGTTATTCTGCAGCGAATGATTATGTTATCTGCGCTATCGGCTTCTCCCCAGACGGCAAATTGCTTGCAATGGCAAGAGGAGTCCGTCCTCCTTACGACACACTCGGCAGCCTGGATGTACAATTCTTATCACTACCGGAACTGACCACAGTGCAACACCAGACCCTCTTGGCGGAAATCCCGGTGAGGAACATTGGTGCAAACTTGTCCTCGGACCTTGCTGCAACCTTCTCCCCTGACCTTCAACACATCGCTTTCGTGTATCGCGACGCCGACAATAAGTTTAAGATTCAGCTGAACTCCACTATCAAAACGCGAAATGTGGTTTATATCGGTTGTCTGTCAGACATTGATCCCACAGCTCACGAATGGGAAAGCGCACGGAGTATGTTACCATACCACTGCCTGGTCTTCTCACCTGACGGTGAATTATTTGCTTTTGCAGTCTCACTGAAGTTACATGTGCGGTCAGTAACGCATCATCGACATGTCCATACTTTTGAGCTGGAGGCACCTGCAATTCGCTGCAGCTTCTCTCCCGATGACCGGCTACTGGCAGCGGCATTTGCGAATGGCCAAACATTGGTTTTTTCAATTTCGCATAGACGGCTTGTGAGCATTTCTCAAGGGCTCCCATATCCCAGAGCAATGCATTGGCTGAATAACGAAGTGCTCAGTCAAATAGACAGCAGCGCTATTTATGCATGGTCTATAACGGCCTCTGGAGAATCCCACAACACTGCTGTCACCAATCGGAAATCAGACATGCTTCTAGCAACTCAATCCGAGGATCAAATAAAATTGTCCGCCGACGGCAAGCTCGTGGTATCAGGCAATACTGGCGGTGTTTACCTCTGGTCAGTTGACTCCTTGAGTCTTCACCATACATTCTCGATACCTTTAGCTTCCGTGATGGAAGTGGAATTCTCCCCAGATGGCAAATTCCTGGCATCGCGCAGCTTCATCAATGGCTCTGGGCCGCCGTTCACCTCTGGTCAGTTGACTCCTTGAGCCTATGCCATACATTTGCAACACCTAGTAACTCACACTCTATATATCTGAATTTCTCTGAAGATGGAAAGCGGCTTCTATCAAGGTACTCCATCGAAAAGACAGAGTACGTCCAGTCAGTTGACTACTCCATGAGGCTGCACCATACATTTATGCCTTTACCTAGATTCGGTGTTCGGGCATTCTCCCAGATGGCAAGCTCATTGCATTACACAGTAACACCCATCACTCCTCCACTGGTTCACTGGGGAGAGGCTCCTACATTATTTCACTCTGGTCAGTTGACTCCTTGAGCCTACTCCATGAATTCCATGGGACGCTACCACAATCTCGTGCAGCAATATACCGTATATAAGGTTCTCCGCAGATGGCAAGTTTCTTGCATTTTATCACGATGCCTTCTTGTCCCTCTTGTCGGTTGACTCCTTGAGCCTACTCCTTGAATTCACTAGCACACTATCATCGGATATACAGTTCTCCCCGGATGGCAAGCTCCTTGCATTTTGCAGCCATGGCTCCTTGCTCCTCTGGTCGGTTGACTCCTTGAGCGTGCACCATACATTCAAGCTACCTTCGGACCGAAATTACGGCACAGAAGACTGCATCAGATTCTCTCCAGATAGCAAGCATCTCGCAATATACTGCCTGCGCGAAGTGACCGTGTTTCAACTCTGGCCAATTGATGTTGTGAGGTTTTACCACAGCTTCCAAGGACATTCAAATCAAGTTACGTGTCTGGAATTCTCTCCAGATAGCACGCTCCTTGTGTCATCCAGTGGACACGAAACCGTTCGCATCTGGTCCATTCGTTATAAAAAGCAATCAGCATTGTTAAGACACCCTTGCAGGTGCGAGCGTGTCGTTTGGGCCACATCAGCTCAGTATACACGCCTGGCCACAACTGACATTGCAAAAGTATTCAGAATATGGAATGTCAGTACAAGTTTGTCGGACCCTGTAGTGAGCGGCACGAGCCGAGCCAGCTCGAGCCAGCTCGAGCCCGAGCTCGACTGATCTTGAGCTCGAGCCGGCTCGAGCTGGCCTGGCATGAGCTCGAGCTGGCTCGAGCTCAAACGAGCCAAGATCATGCTTGTGTTTTTCTTGACAGCTCGCTAAAATGCTTAGCCAGTGCTAGGTTTCATAAACTGTAAATACCTAATATAAGTAATAATTAGAGGCTTGGAGCTCATTCTGACCTACCAACAACTTCGAAATGCACAATTTAGCTGATAGTAGTGAGAAAGATGAAAATTTAGCTTAGTTTAGGTTAGTTTGTCAATATTATGTATATAATCAATCCAGGCTCGAGCCGAGCTCACTTACTCACGAGCTGGCTCGAGCTCACCCTCCAGCTCGGCTCGAGCTAGCTCGTGCCGCTCACTAGGACCCTGCCTCAGTGGATGTGACGTGCATATGGTCCACACCATATTATAATCTTTTTGCAGCAGAACTTGACTTGCAGGGTGTGACCGATCTTGATTCGGAGAATGTGCGGCTGCTAAAGCAGCGTGGAGCAATCTTGGGTGGAGAAGTAGAGTTACGAGAGGATTTAAGCAGCGAAGGAGTTGAGGGGGAAGGTCAGTGTGAAGATGAGAATGGTACTTCCGATTAGTATAAGGCTGGGAGTGAGAACGAGGAGCGGGAGGTTTTAGAGTTTCAATTAGGCAGCACTTGATTTTCCGTTTGAAGGTGAAGTCTCCTTGATTGATTTTTTTTTATTCTTTATTTTTATTTTTATTTCTTTAATATCATTACTTGCGTGCTTCCCTGTGGGCTATGGCCCAGGCCATGTTGGAACTTTAGCGGAGCAGTTGAGCTGGGATTCGATTGGGGGCATGTTGTAGGGTTGGTTCTTGTTTCCTTGTTCCTCGCCATACTGTATCCATTGCAGAATATATATATCTTTAATGAACTCATAGTTGGCGTGGCGAGAGCGATTTTTTTTGTTTTTAATATCATTACTCGCATGCCGCCCTGTGGGTTATGGCGAGAGCGAGCGGAGCTACCTACAGCGAAGGAACGGTAGGAAATACTTATAGGTGAATTACCATTTGCCCTGTGAGGATGCGCCGTTCCTACCATATATCTCCACACCCTGGACTCTTGTTGCCCAGCACCCCTCCAAACTGCCTTCACGGTGCTCCCAGTCTCATCAAAGCTTGTAGCCAGTTGTAAACTGTTCCTCACCTTAGCTCGCTGTCTCTTAGTGGCCAGCCTCAATAGCTTCTGCCGTGACTGTTTTCCATCTCATATTGTAGACATGCACCATCCTCGTATGTCGACCACGGAGAGGCTATCCTTCTAGCTTTCTTTGATCGCTACTTGTGAGTCTGTAAAGGTGGTGAAGGGCCACCGTACGCCTCGATACTGGTACAAGAATGTTGGTGACCATATACTGTTCCCAAAGTAACTCGACTTTGCTTTCATTGCTTTAGTCCGCAGCCTAGCCCCTGCGGCCTGTCCGAGATATATATTGCATCTGTATATTGTGTAGCTGTCACTGAATCCTAACCCTACAGAGGAGAGGAGGATGTAAGTGCTAGTAATGAGGGCCTAGCCATAGACATGGTTCTTTCTGCTCTCGCCAGGTCCGACTAGAAGAGCGCATGTGAATAATGGTATATAATGAAAACTACGTATATACTGAAATTCTTTACCTTAAATTGATTCTTATGATATACTTCTATAACTACAGTAGGCATTAACTCTGAGTTCCTGAAAAACATCCGCAAAGGTCGAAGTTTGCGTGGTTCAAGGCGAGAGCAATATCGATGCTGTGGTAACTGTAGATAGCGCTCCAATTCTTGCTGAATATTAGGACCGAAAGGCTCAATAGATTCAGGAGGCATGGCAATCGTAAAAACGCTGGCACAAGTACTGCCTTAGAAAGACACTGATTAGAATCTTGGTCTATAAAACAGAAGCATTTGTGATATATATGATAGGCCTATTGGCCAAGACCGACGATGCAGAGGCAGGAGCGGCGATACTTGCAGAATTTTCACTACAACTCGAGGTTAGCCATTCATTAACCCAGACCGTTCAGGCTGGTTCCAGCCAATCAGGCCATTTAAGATAATTCAAGCGATTTAGAATTTAGCCATCTGGTTAATTCCAAGAAACTTAGCTCATGTACATTATATTTCGGCCCTCTAGAAGAAATTATTACAATAATAGCAGTATTCAGATTAGAAAAATCTGGCCAGATTTTCCGGATTTCAGAATTTTATCAAGTCCGGAAAATCCGGTCATCTCCATACAAAATTTTATCTAGTATTTTCATGTTATAAACCAGTTAAACCGGTTTATTTTCGCGTTTTTTTGCAGAAAAAATCCGGTCGGATTTTGCGACAACTGCATATATATGATGCATTTTGCGGGCCTTGATGCAATATCCAGGACCTGGCGTGCATACATTCCGGTGGATTTTTGGACCCAAAACCAGTTTCCGATTTGACAAAAAATCCGATTTTCACAAGAAGGTACTCAGACTACAGACCGGATAAACTGGTTTGTCCACCGGATTCCATTTTATATGAGGACAGTCTAATCTGAATACCGCTATTAATCTTCCCTCGGTTGCCAGCCATGCTTACCCCACTTCCGAGTCTCAAGCTTGTGCATCTCCACACCAGAATCTTTGCCCACGGGAATTCCGGAGCCTCCTAGAAAGGACAGTGCAAATTCACACGTGCGAAATTTCCGCGCAGCGAACTCAGCATTGAAGAGGAGCAATGGATCACTACTCATATCTTTTCCAAAGGCCACCCCCGAGGTTTCACCCTTCTTCTTGCTCACCACTTTGCGGCGGTATAAGTATCTTTGTTCGGGACTGCCAGCTCTTCCCCGCATGGACAACTTTCCCACATAATTTGAGACGCGCCTCACCCTTGGCAAGCCCGGTGCCCTTAAACCAACGTGAAGCCTGGGAAGCTAATTGCATGTTGGGATACCGAGCTACCGTAGACACCGGAGAATTTGCGAAACCTGGCGCAAGGTTGAATGCGAAGCTGGTGGCAAGAATATACGGTCAGATCATCCTGCTGGCTGTGTTCCTAATTTCGGAGGTTACTGTAGTTTTCATTACCAGTACATACATGACGTATACAAATCCGACAGAAATGGGTAGCTGTGTCATCGGACATAGGGACAACTATACGTGAACCTTATTCTGTACATTGAAGTCCCTTATAGTGAACTTGAAACAGAGTAATAGCGGTATTCAAATTAGACTGTCCTCTTATAAAATGGAATCCGGTGGACAAACCAGTTTATCCGGTCTGTAGTCTGAGTACCCTCTTGTGAAAATCGGATTTTTTGTCAAATCGGAAACTGGTTTTGGGTCCAAAAATCCACCGGAATTTATACACGCCAGGTCCTGGATATTGCATCAAGGCCCGCAAGATGTATCATATATATGCAGTTGTCGCAAAAATCCGACCGGATTTTTTCCGCAAAAATAAACCGGTTTAACTGGTTTATAACATGAAAATACTAGATAAAATTTTGTATGGAGATGACCAGATTTTCTGGACTTGATGAAATTCTGAAATCCGGAAAATCTGGCCAGATTTTTCTAATCTGAATACCGCTAATATTCGAGTATCGTATGTCAACAAGATGGACCCACTGGGAGATCAAAGGATGTGGGGCTGATGCCAAGCATCTTCTATCGTTTTGAGGCTCTCTTGGTGTACAGGGTTTAGTCAAGTACGCACCAATAGTTGGAGTCCAAATCACAACATATGAAAACAAAATGCGGGGGCTATGAACAGAAGCAAGATAACAAATAATCATCAACCACCACCGCTTACATCTCCAACGTGAATAAAGTCCAAGTTTTCGCTATTACTATCACTTCTGTCTATTCATCAACGTCTCGCATATCTGTAAAGTGAAAAAGAAGGCTATCTACAAAAGATCTCATCGATTTCACCTCCCAGAGTGTCACAAAATGAATAATCAACAACCGGGAAGCTCAGGGGGGGACCCCGGGATCGGGAAAAAAATTCGGGGCCGGTAAGTGTACAAAAGTAGCATTGCTTACCTCCGCATATATGTAGACTAACCCACACTACTTATAGTTACTTATCTAGACCAAAGTCTCCTAACAGAAAGCGGAGTCGGAGTACTGGCCTCGCAACTCAGAGAGACACGAGCTTAGTTACTATTCCCACACCGTCACAATCAGCTCTGCAATCAGCGCCACAGTCAGCGCCGCAATCAGCACTCCAATCAACGCCATCATATAATGTGGGCATTGCCTCAGCATCCAGTTTGTTGCATCCAGTATCACAATCAGCTCTGCAATCAGCGCCACAGTCAGCGCCGCAATCAGCTCTGCAATCAACGCCATCATATAATGTGGGCATTGCCTCAGCATCCAGTTTGTTGCATCCAGTATCTCAAAATCCTGGACAAAATTTACCAAGCAACCCAACACGAGATGAAATTGAGGGCATAATTAAGGATTTACACTCTGTTCACACCGAGAGCAAAGAAAAGCAGTGGAAATACACAAACAGGCTTGGCCAACGTGTGGCTGTAGTGGAACGGATAGGCCCAATCCTCAAATGCATGGAGAGCTATGCAAATATTGTTGATGTGGCAATACAGCATCACCCGGACATTACAGCTCTTGTTTGGTCTACGGTTAGGGTTATTTTGAAGGTCAGTATTATACTTGCATTCATGTATAGAAATTAATTAAGGTAATAGGTTGCACTCAACTATGTCCAATTAATGGAAAGTCTGGAAGTTGCAGTAGCAATCATTGTTAATACGATGGCTAAGTGTGAATTCTATGCTTATATTTACAAAAACATACCGTTGGAAGCCACATTGCATCCAGGTTCAACACAGAATGCCTTCAAATACAAGTTGGACTACGCTCTGAAAGAACTCTATAATGCAGTCTGGAACTTTACAGACAAAGTAAAAGGACATTTTGATACAACGTCACGTATGATATTCGATTCCAAGTCACTTTAAAATCCTGCTAACGCAACTTTGTCAAATTTAGGTATTAGGCAAATTGCGAATATGTTTAAGCCATTTTCAGAAGTAATCCAACCATATCTTGATGAAATATCTAAGAAGGAAAAGGTTGTCCGAGAGTGTGCGGATGAGGCAGGAATGAAAAGAATCATGGGTAAGCATACTGCCTCACCTATAAGTCTTGTATGAGTATGCTTCGCTAATGAGAATAGACAATTCCGGCAAGCTTGAGCAAATGGAGAGGGTCTTGAATGAAATAGAGCAAAAAATGGGGCCTTTGTCAAGGGTAGACGGTGAGTATAGCTGCCCATGAAGTGACAGAACATTTCATCTAATATAGTGACAGAAATACTAAACATAGCAAGCGAGAACCTCAGTGTTACTAAAAGAATGGACATGAGGCTGCAGTTGATTGAGGACCGCCTTGCACCTGAAAATGTTACAGCATTAGGTAGGTTTGGCTACTATATAATCGCGTGGCACTGTGGAGAAGCTTAACTCACATGAACTTTACTGCTACTCAGAAACCCATCAGCGCGAGGTTCTGGGAATATCACTCGAGGAAAATTTATTGCGGCTAAAGGACGACTATTTAACAGAGCATGAGATGGAAGAATTCCAGTATAATCTCTACGTCGCTGTGGAGGCAACAGAACAACCCTATGCCGACGAGCGGGTTGATTTATTGCAGCATGTCCAGGACTTCATACGAGGAGGAACAAAACAGATTTGCCTCATCCAAGGATCAGCCGGGTCAGGGAAGTCTACATTCAACCATTACCTAGCCCGTCACCTGTGGTCTGAGTATGAACGGGCATCAAAGCAGACCGAAGCCGCAATACCCTTATTTATATCTCTCACAAGTATCGTCAGCTCCAAACCGGACAGCGAAGATCTAATTGCTTCCTACTTCTCGGACAGAGTCTTTACTGAACAAGACATCAATTTGGCCCGTCGTACACGGCGATTTGTTTTCATGCTTGATGGCTATGATGAGATTGAGCGGCGAGACTGCAACTTCTACGCTAAAAATAAGCTGTCTCGATGGAAAGCGAAGATTATTATTACGAGTCGACCAGAATACTTAGGTTCCGGCTATCACAGCAAGTTCCATCCTCCAAACAGACGTGATCTTCTGCAGGAATACTGGTTGGCACCATTTTCAACCGACACTATCAAGAGCTACATTTCTGGTTTCCTTCAGGCGAAACCCACAGGCAGACCAGCCGTCGATTACGAAGCTTATCTGACACAGCCAGAAATACGTGACATGATCAGCAATCCTTTCCTTCTTCGAATGATTATGACAGTTGAGCCATCAATGGATCATGGAATTCTCATAAATCGAGTTGATTTGTACAAACAATTTTTTGGGCATTGTCTGGCCAAAGCACAATCTCGGCTCGACAACATACAACTAACCAGTGATCAGCGTCGGATATTCCAGCGGCTGTGTGACGAGACTTTTAGTGATCATGCGGAGCAATTTTGTCGGGACTTTGCGCTGGAGCTGTACCGCCACAAAGCCGTTGAAGTAACTTATCGCCCGGGGACTGCAAGAGGTAGCTCAGCTGGCGAGGGGGATTCTAAGTGGCAGAATTTCCTAAGCAACGATGACGAACGGACCCGGCTTCTCCGCTTTAGCGCCCCGCTCACGCGTCATGGACAGTCGTATAGGTTTTTACACAAGTCACTCCGTGACTATCTGATTGCTCAATCACTTTTGGAAGATCCCTTGCTTGCGAAATGTGCAGCGAAAGCCCTCCTCAACGAATTCTTCATTGTTGACGACCCCGGTGTCCTTGACTTTGTGGTTGAGCAAGCAACCCTAGAGCATGAATTGCAGCAAAAGCTGTTGCGATACGTTGAGAAATCTAAAACAGATGACTTGGTAGTTCAGGGCGCTGCTAACGCGCTCACCGTCCTTGTAAAAAGTGGAATGAGGTTCACTGGGTATGACCTACGCGGCATACAAGTCCCTCGAGCTGACTTGCGTTTTGGCTGGTTTGATGGGGCCCAGCTGCAGGGCTCCGATTTGCGGCATGTGCTGTTGCAGGGTGCGTGGCTTAGAGGTGCCAACTTGAGCGAATCTAAAATGGCTGGCGTATGGTTTGGTGAGCGGCCTGCCATTGGCGGATCGAAAGTGAGCTCTATGTGGACTTTGGATTGCTACTCACCGGATGGGCGGCTGGCCGTTCGAGCGTTTGCAAAAGACCTCCACAGCGGTATTGTGCAACTTAGCCTGTGGTCCATTGTAGAAGAAAAATTGATGAACGAGACTGTGTTAAATATTCGCATGGACATCCTTGGAATGGGCATCGCAATCTCCCCCAATCCCGATGTGGCACTGTTAGCGCTATGGAAGTCCTTCAAACTGGTTTTGCTTTCACTTCCAGAACTAGAAGTTGTGCGCTGCTATCCTACAGCGAATGATTATGTTATCCGCACTATCGGCTTCTCCCCAGACGGCAAATTGCTTGCAATGGCAGGAGGAGTCCATTCTCCTAACGACACACGAGACTGCAGCCTGGATGTACAATTCTTATCACTACCGGAACTGGCCATAGTGCAACACCAGACCCTCTTGGCGGAAATCCCGTGGAGCAACTTTGTAACCCTCCGCTCGGACTTTGCTGCAACCTTTTCCCCTGACCTTCAACACATCGCTTTCACGTATCGCGACGCCGACGATAAGCTTGAGATTCAGCTGAACTCCACTCTCAAAGCACGAAATGTGGTTTATATCGGTCGCCTGTCAGACATTGATCCCACAGCTCACGAATGGGAAAGAGCACAGAGAATAATATCAACACCCTGCCTGGTCTTCTCACCCGACAGTGAATTACTTGCCTTCGCGGTCTCACTGAAGCTACATGTGCGGTCGGTAACGCATCGTCGACATGTCCATACTTTTGAGCTGAAGGCACCTGCAATTCTCTGCAGCTTCTCTCCCGATGGCCGGTTACTGGCAGCGGCATTTGACAATAAACACACATTGGTTTTTTCAATTTCGCATAGACGGCTTGTGACCATTTCTCAAGGGGACCCATATCCCACTGCAATGCATTGGCTGAATAACGAAGTGCTCAGTCAAATACATGACAGTGGCAGTATCTACGCATGGTCTATAACAGCCTCTGGAGAATCCTACAATACCGCTGTCACCAATCGGAGACCTGACATGCTTCTGGCAACTCAAGCTGGGGATGAAATAAAATTGTCCCCCGACGGCAAGCTCCTGGCATCAGGCAATAGCGGCGCTGTTCACCTCTGGTCAGTTGACTCCTTGTGTCTTCACCATACATTCTCGATACCTTCAGCTTCCGTGACAAGAGTAGAATTCTCCCCAGACGGCAAATTCCTGGCATCGTGCAGCTTCACCAATGGCTCTGGGGCCGCCATTCACCTCTGGTCAATTGACTCCTTGAGCCTGCACCATACATTTGCGACACCTAGTAACTCAGAATCTGTATATATGCGTTTCTCCGAAGATGGAAAGCGACTTCTATCATACTACTCTATCGAAAACACAAAGTACTACCAGTCACTTGACTACTCTATGAGGCTGCACTACCGCGCATTTATGCCTTTTCCTAGTGCCAGTCGTCCGACATTCTCCCCAGATGGCAAGCTCATTGCATTTCACAGTTACACCCGTCACTCCTCCACTGGTTCACTTGGGCGTCACTCCCACACTCTTTCACTCTGGTCAGCTGACTCCTCGAGCCTACTCCATGAATTCACTAGAACACTACCACAACCTCCCGCCGGCAGTATGTCATATATAGAGTTCTCCCCAGATGGCAAGCTCCTTGGAATTTGCTACCCTCACTATTTATTCCTCTGGTCGGTTGACTCCTTGAGCGTGCACCATACATTCAAGCTATCTTCGGACCCAGATTACGGCATACAACAGTACCTCAGATTCTCTCCAGATAGCAAGCTTCTCGCAATATACTGCCTGCGCCAAATGACCGTGTTTCAACTCTGGCCAATTGATGATGTGAGGTTTTACCACAGCTTCCAAGGACATTCAAATCAAGTTATGTGTTTGGAATTCTCTCCAGATAGTACGCTCCTTGTGTCATCCAGTAGAGACGAAACCGTTCACATCTGGTCCATTTGTTCTAAAAAGCAATTAGCATTGTTAAGACACCCTTGCAGGTGCAAGCGTGTCGTTTGGGCCACATCAGCACGCCTGGCCACAACTGACATTGCAGAAGTATTCAGAATATGGAATGTCAGTACAAGTTTGTTGGACCCTGCCTCAGTGGATGTGACGTGCATATGGTCCACACCATATTATAATCTTTTTGCAGCAGAACTTGACTTGCAAGGTGTGACCGATCTTGATTCGAAGAATGTTCGGCTGCTAAAGCAGCGTGGAGCAATCTTGGATGGAGAAGTAGAGTTACGAGAGGATTTAAGCAGAGAAGGAATTGAGGGGGAGAGTCAATGTGAAGATGAGAATGGTACTTCCGATGAGTATAAGGCTGGCACTGAGAACGAGGAGGACGAGGATGAGGACGAGGACGAAGACGAGGACGAGGATGAGGACTGGGAGGAAGAGTAAGAGGATGAGGAGGGCGAGGACGAGGTGGAGGTGGAGGTGGCCGAGGTTCTCGCTATGGAAGCATTTGAGTTACCTTTATAGATAGAGACTTCTCTCATTGATGCCAGTTTGGATAGTAACCTGCAAGAAACTTGTGAGTGCGGTTCCAGAAGCCCGTTATAGGATTTGCCAACTGCGCTCATTGACTATATATTTTTGTCACTTGCATTGGAGTGTTGGAACTTTAGCGGAGCAGTTGAGCTGGGTTTCGATTGGGGGGATGTTGTAGGGTTGGTTCTTGTTTGCTTGCTTTATCACGCACGTTAGCGGTGTCTCGCCATACTGTATCTCTTGCAATATATATATATTTTTATGAAACTTATAACTGGCGTGGCGAGAGCAAACGGAGCTAGCTACAGAGAAGGAGCGGCAGGAAATATAGGTGAATTACGTGAAATGATGTACTCTTCCGACATCTGCATTAACTCTGAGTTTCTGAAAAACATCCGCAAAGGTCGAAGTTTGCGTGGTCCAAGGCGACAGCAATTTCGATGCAGTAAATAGCGCTCCAATTCTTGCTTCCTTTTTTTTTTTTTAATATCAGTACTCGCATGCTGCCCTAAGGGCTATGGCGAGGGTTTAATTACATAAGAAATAAAGGAAAAGAATAAAAAGTTAGTTATATGTGGTGCCTGCAGCGCTCATTGATAATGCGGGGAGATTAGGTCAGTGTCGTCCCCGATGTCTTGGGAATATACATATACTGGGAGAAAAGCCAGTACTAGTTTACCTCCGTTCCCTGTCCCACTTGTACTAGCTGGACTTGCTGAATATCAGGGCCGAAAGGGCTCAATAGATTCAGGGAGCATGGTAATTGCAAAAACGCTGGCACAGGTACTGCCTTAGAAAGACACTGATTAGAATCTTGGTCTACAAAATAGTTGAAGCATTCGTGATATACTACCCAGTAAAATATGTATTCGGATAGGGGTACTAATGCACATTATGCGCTATGTCCGAATACCTTTTTTACTAGCTAGTATATGATAGGCCTATTGGCTATGATCGACGATGCAGAGGCAGGAGCAGCGATATCATAATTGCAGAATTTTCACTACAACTCGAGGTTACTCATTCATTTTCTTTTTTTTTTTTTCACGTGACCCCGCTCGCAGCTGTTCGCCATGGCAGGGCTACCCATTCATTAATCCACACCGTTCAGGCTGGTCCCAGCCAATCAGGCCATTTAAGATAATTCAAGCCATTTAGAATTTAGCCATCTGGTAAATTCCAAGAAACTTATGTCATGTACATTATATTTCGGCCCTCTAGAAGTAATCATTACAATAATATGTTTATAGGTGGAGATACTCTGAAATCTCCAGTACTACCGTAGTGACAGCAGCGCCTATCAAAGAAAGATTTAGGACACTTGTTGTAATTATAGGGAACAGGAATTGTGTACGTCAAGCGCTCCAATTTCAGTTGAGGTGTTGCCATAGAGGGTACTTTAAATACCCCTACAAGTGCCAAACAACCCTTTTAAGTAAAGTTGCGACCTCGTCCTTGAATCCACTGCTATAAACCACGTTTTTTTTTTTTTTTTTTTTTTTTTTTTTATATCAGTGATTGCGTGCCGCCCTGGGGGCTATGGCGATTTTAAGAGATAAAAGGAAAAGCAAGAAAAGAACCATGCAACGTGCGTTCTCGTCCCCGATCTGACGTCCCTTGTACTTCCCCTTAACGCCCCACACACTTCATCAGTTCCAACAGCGGGTCTCCCCCCCCCGGATGGGCGATAAACCACAGGCAACTGATTGACTTGATGTTTGCACCATGGAAATGCTTGAGCAAAGTAGTTTCTATATGCCATAACAATATTTAGCACTGGATATATCCCTAATGACTAATCTGCAATACAAATTCAGGCAAGTAAAACTTTTGCCGCATTTTTTGATTTCTCAGATTGGATGGCTCATAACTGAATGAATTCTTTACGGAAATGAAGCGGTTTTGTAAGAAATCGAAAGCTGCAACATACTGTAATTCACCACAACTCGACGTACACCACGCCCCTACGCACGTTTTACAACAAAACTGACCGTGCGCGACAACATATATCTTAACCACCAGAATAGAATTTGGCATCCAGCTGGTGAAGGGGCTAAATGAAGGAACAATCATCATATTCTGCACCTTAGTTTCTTCAAAACTTATGTTTTGAAGGGACTTATGATTCCATGAATTTCGCATCATATATTGGCATCAGCTTGGCATATATTTTCTGCAGTAATGCCCACTAGCATTGAATTCCACTTATCACACCTGAATTAAATTCGACAAAAAATAATAGGGAACTTGAATATCTATATTTTGCCTTCTTCAAAGATGTGAGAAGTATACCAGGAAATTTCCACAAAAGTGATGGAGTTATTCACAAAACTCATATTCTCAATAGAAGTTGTATGCACTAAGTAATTGTATAGGAAAACTACTGGAAAATAGCAATTTGAGGTATGAAGTAGGCATTAAACAACATTAAGCCAATAAAAGCACTAATTATGAAGAGACCTATTAGGGAGGCTCTTAATCCAGAATTCTTTACCCATTATAGCGAGCGTTGAAGGGAAGTAGTGTATTCCACCTTCCAGTGCACTTTGTATGGGAATTCCATATAAATGCATGCCAAGATATCAATGAAAAACTTATGGCGCCATTGATTGACCGCAATGTCTTTTCAGTGAAAATAGAGGTATAAAATGTGAAGAGTAACCCTCTACTTATTTCCCCTGAAATGTGCATACAAAATTCTATTCTGGTGGTTGAGATATATGTTGTCGCACATGCTCAGTTTTGGTGTAAACGTGTGTGGGGACGTGGTGCACGGTGAAAGATGGGTCTGCTGTAGCCTGCTGGTGAACATGGTGGCTCGCGAACAGACTGATTCCCCAGCGTGGTGACGAACAGGAAGTGTACCTTCCTATACGTATATGTTGCAGCCAGCTGGCGAACATTTTATAGCCAATCCTATTCAATGATAAGGCACATAGAGATATACAAACATCATATCAATTGGATCAAACAAAAAGTCTTCGGTATATGGGGAGGTAACACAATGCTTGGCATTTGCAAAAAACCTTGTCATCTCTAGATTATCGATATTGAAAAGCACTAGAAATGGCGGAGGAATCTGGATATCTCTCCCTATAAACATAAAATCCTGAAATTTCGCTCAGATCAAGAAAAATATCTAGAGCACAGTTGGTAATTGTTTCTAGGGCTCTCCAGCAACATACACAGTTTCAACTACAATTCTCCCACCCTACCGTGTAGAAATCGGAGGATTGTAGCAATGAAAATGTTGCAGTAAATGCACAAATAAGCAGCTCTGTAATTGTGTTCATCAGCATCCCCAATTTTCAGTGGCAGCGGCTCGCTGGTGGCACAATTTATGAATTTTCTTGAAAGCTTGAGCTTGGAATGTTATTTGAGCCTCTCGTTTTAGCCTCGAATAACAATGTATCAATCGATGAGAAGTTAAATTGAATACAGATCCACTTCCATCCATTGACCTGAGAGTTTTATTGTTGTTATACCCTTTGTCTCCAGTTGTTCCAACATCTTTACCTGTTCAATATCTTCAAATGCAATAAGACCATCCACTACATCGCCACTTCATGATTTCATATATTCCACTGCTTCAATATTGCCATCCCTCAATCAATTGTGTCTATGTGTAATCAATGGGAAAGGGCTTAAGAGCATGGAGGCACAGAACCAGCCAGGAGGACGGCCTGGAATGCCGATGGTGCGAGTGGAGGAGGAGATGCGGAACCCTTCTGGATGGAAGGGGAGGTATGAAGGAGTGGCTTTGCAGGACGGGATGCGATCAGGTTACCACCAGACGGCAAGGAAAGCGAACAGGGCCTACTGGTGGAGCTGATGAGATGGGCAGAAAAAGATGTGACCTGCATTCACCAGTTCATATGTCATATTGCTGTTTCGTTTTACTTATTTTCCTTTTTCTCCTGTGTATTTATCTCGTCGTAACCCCCCAGGTCCTATACGAGAAAAAGTGTGTACAGTAATCAAGGAACCGCTGCAGATAAAAGCGCGCTCAATTTCTGAACTCATTGTTTGAATAGCAAAATATCCGATGCCGTAAGAGGACTGTTCTGATTGGCCTGGACGAGCCTGGAATTTCACGACCCAGGCCAGGCACTCCGTACTGTTGGCCTGTTTAGACTTGTCGAAATGTTATTCTTAATCTAGCCCGGGCCATGAGTTCCATTAATGACAGCTCGAGCTACTAATCAATGACCCGGTTAGATGTCCGGTCCTGAATAATTCAATTGTACTGAGACTTTTTTTTTTAAAAAAAATAAGGGAAAACTCAGTCCACTGAAGTGTCAAGCTAAAAACCACTTCAATAAAGATACGATCGGAAGTTGAAAATGCAAGAACTTTGTCTCTTGAGGGAAACACATCTTCGTCTTCTAGTCTAATGCCCTGTTATATCTGTAGTAATTTCATTACTGCAGATTACCCTGTACGGATACCAAACGGTGAGAGCTCGCTAATTCTTGAAAGCAAATTCATGGTAGGATTGGAGAGTTTCGATCATCTAGTATTGACTTGACGATCCCTGATCAAGCTGGAACTTGGGATGATTCTTCAACACATCGGGATAATCTTTGTATATATTTTTTTTTTTATTTCATTACTCGCGTGCCGCCTTGCGGGCTATGGCGAGTTTGTATATTTAAATTCATCGTGCTTGAAAATCTTGTGATTAATGCCTTGCATTGTCACAACCGCAACACCCTGCCATGGCGAACAGCTGCAAGCGGGGTTACGTGAAATCAAAAAAAAAAAAAAAAAAAAAAAAAAAAAGTCACAACCGCAACTAGTAGGCCATGGTAGCAGCCCGATATCCCAATCATAGAACTATGACCGTGGCGTTGTACCCATGATCATGGATTCGTTGGCAACCGTTACCCCCAGCCGATAGCAATAAACCCGGAGTGTAGTGTCCCTGTAGCACCACCGATATATGCATTCTTGGCAGTGGGGTCCCACAGGCATAAGGTTCCTGAGGCTCCTCTTATACATAGCTCTGCTTTCCTTCTCTGTTCTCTTGTTCTTCGAATAGCCGCGTCCTGGTTCCACCCTTCTTCATCCACCGTCCTATCCAGCCGTGCCCGCCATGCCTATTGAATCCGCCTCTCAGTCTCAGCCCTGTATCTAGTGAGTGGCAAGGCTGTACCTCTTGATAGGGCCTAGCCACCGTGCTCCCGCTGGTAATATGGATGTAGAGACCGCTAGCTTTAGACTCAGGTTTGGACATTGAGTTTTTTTGCTGAAGACACAGGGAGTGAAACTGGTGCCTATGTTCGGGGCCAGTCATCTTAGGGGCCACTCATAGCTGGCCCGGACCAGTGCTCCGCATTCCAAGATGAGTGGCCCGGGCCATCCATATTTGCTCTGGCTCGTCTGGGCTACTGGTTCGCATGCCGAATAAATGCCCTGCATACTTGAGTGAAAAATTTGCATTTATCGCCACCCTACAGAGAACTCGATGTAGCCGCTCCCGTTGTCTGTCTTGGCAATATCCTGATTCAGCATATACGAGCCGTGCCTGGGATATTCACTGTGTCACCGCATTCCCTACACTCCTCCACCACTCGCATCTCTTTCTATCCTGTGCAAGTTCAAACACCAGTCCCTCCTGTCAGTTAAGAAATCATGTATTGTAAAGCGGAGACATACTCATGGGTCTAATTATGCATCTTGGCTCGTTTTTGGTCTTTGATCCTTGTAAATTGATCAGTGGCCCGTCCAAGTGATGAGTAGCCAGTTGCCGGCTGGCCCGGACAAGATGGCTGGCCCGAACACGTACAATACTAGTAAAAGGGCTGCATTGGTTATGAACACATTCAGCAATGTTTTTCAAGACATTGCATATACAGTATACGCTATATAAGAATATCCGATAGGAGGATGTGTGCGACCTGCCCCCATACGATTAAGAATTCATTATATACTTAGGATTTTTTGTGCTTAGTCATGTACAAATTCCCATACTGAGAATGCATATTGCGTGCATAAGCCATTCAGCAAGCAGTTGCATAATCTGACCTGCAGATGCAGTACCCTTGCATGCTGACCCCCCTTGTTCAAGTCTTGCTGCATACGGTTAGTTTGGAGACTGCCAAGCAGTTTCAGTGTCCCCCAGCACGAGGACATTCTTATATCGAGCGTGTACCGTTTGTGAACTTCTTCAGGCCTTGCGGAGCCGTGGTTTTAGTTTTCCGAACAGCCATGAGAAGAAGTGTATGATCTGCAAAGCGTTTCCATTTGTTTGCGGGAATTTTCTAGGTGGAAAAAGCACTTACGCTTTAAGTACCATTCAAATTGCATATCCACTGCCCACCAGTAGCCGTATATGCGCTCTAAGCGGGTGCAGAAGTACCATATTTGACGGCGTTTCGGTCGGCGTGAGGATATAGCCATGGCAAGTTTTTCGGTCTTTCGTTTTTCGGTTAGCGGTGGTAAAAGTATAGTCTGGTATATGCTCTTTTGGTGGAGAAACCGCAGGAGAATCGCAACCCTGCCCGGGATCCTCGGGAATAAGGGGCTCAAAGAGTGGAGATACGCCATAGGAAAGGCCGACTCCCCAGAATGCAGGTGGTGTGGGAGAGCACCAGAGAACCTAACCCACATAACCAACGACTGCCAGACATGGAGGAGAAAGATAAGGGACGGAGCGGGAGGACTAAGGCAACCGGATAAGGAGACAAACATCGCGGAGATACTGGAATGGGCAGGACAGGAATAATCTTTCTTTCTTCCTCTTTTCGTTTCGTTTTCTCTTTCTACTTTCTCATACATGTACCTAAAATAACCTCGCCATAGCCCACAGGGCGGCACGCGAGTAATGAAATTAAAAAAAAAAAAAAAAAAAAAATTTGGTGGAGAGTTTGTTATATACAGTCACATGGCAAAAGAAAACGCCCACCTTTGCATAATCTCTGGGCCTGTGTGCATAATCTTTGCGCCCTGTGCTTAATTAAGACATACACGCGCGTGTCTCAGACATAAACGCGCGTAGGTCTCACAACATTGCGCTAAATTGGGAATTCTGAGATAGAAAAATATAAAGTTGACTCCTAAAGGGCATCGGAAGTCAAGAAAAAATCTACAGCCACCTACAGGTAACTGACAGCCGAATTTACAAAATCCTGCAATAATGTCAATTCAAACTGCTGACTTCTCAGCCAATACTGCCAGCACTTCCGCCTCCAGTGCCGCCTCTTCTACCTCCAGTGCTGCCTCTTCTACCGCTCCTAAGAAGAGAAGACCGACTTTGAAAAAGGTTAAATTGTCCTTCTGCACCAACAAGAGATGTCATTTCAATAGATTGTGAATTAAATAGGTTGGCCTAAGAGTACTATTCAAGATTTTCTTAAGTATTACAAGGAGTGAGGCATTGCTGAAAATGCACCTAAGAGTGGAAGACCGAAAAAGCTAAATGAGAATGTTATGGACTCTATCACTGCTTTACTTGATAGTGACCCATCTCTCTCAAAGCTCTCTGACCCATCTCTATCAAAGCTCTCTTTACAAGAACATTTAAAGGAAAATCTAGACATTAAAATTGACTAGTAAACCCTCCAGCTTAAGGGCTGTCGGAAGTGGAGGGCTAGAAAGAGACCTAAATTAACTCCCATCCATGCTGCAGTAAGGTTAGCTTGGGCCCTGGAGAGAAAGGATTGGACGGAGAAAACCTGGGCAAAGTATGTTTGGTCTGATGAATGCAATGTTGAGAGAAGTATCATAATATTGGTAGTGCGAAGTGCATATGGAGGAAGAATGGAGCGGAGCAATATGCAGTGGACCCTAGCATTATTGGCGTTAGTGGCGGTAATAGCGTGTATGTAGGTCTAAGACATCAAATTATGCAAATTAGGTGGGCGTTTTCTTTCGCCATGTGACTGTATATAGCAGAATTCAATGGCCGTTAGTATTTGTATCAGTCCAAGTCAGAACAAGTCGGTTTTTCGGTACAAGTTTTCACTTTGGACTGACACCAACTTGCTCTAACAAGTCAGTTTTTTTTTTTAGAAAAATTTGTGCGACAAGTTGAAAATAGAGCCAAAAACCGACTTGGACAGGGATTATTTGTATGGTGAAACATAAAATTTTTAACTTGTATCTGTTTCAACTTGTCGGTCCAAGTTTTTTAATATGGAAAAAACCGACTTGTTGGCCAAGTTGGTTTTTTTCTTGAAAGAAAACCCGACTTGTACCGAAAAACCGACAAGTACTTGTAACCGATGCAAACACTAATGGCCGTGTTTCCTTTTCTTCTTATGTACTCACATACAGTACCTCATGTATTTAGCTCCCGTTCAATCAATCGTTAGTTTCTTGTCAAGTATAGCTTCAGCCAATTGTGGCCAAAAGTCGTTCCCTGGTCAGTGCGATCGATAGAAGCCTTAATCATTGTTCTCCTGACGTTTGCCTTTGCAGTTCTTAATAATAGAGAGTTGTGAGGTGGATTGCATCCCGTCAGGGATCTCACCTTCAGCAACGTTCCTTCCTCCCTCATGACCTGGCGATATTATGCTTTCGTCCCTCGGGTCTAAAGTGCTCTGGGAATCAGATATCAATGGAGGGTTCTCCGGAGCAGCCTGAAGGCTGAAAGCAGTAGATCTGGAGGCAGGGAAACAGAAGGAGACTGTAACCACATCCGTCGTATCCCAGCCTATGCGTGGTGCCTACCACCGTCATCCTGGGTACTGCGAAAAGCACCTTCATTGCTGACCTGAAAAATGAAGACATCGTTCTGGTGAACATATCCTTCTCTTGTTTGGATAACCTCTCATCATGTAATGTTCTTGAATGCTCTATAGCTAGGATCCATGTCAATAGTTAAAATTAGGGGAAAATATACATTCGACTCAGACTTGCGTGCTGGAAGAACTGCGGGCGCGGTGCTTCGAGTCTTCTCTAAGTCCTATGTCCCAGGATCCTGCTGAATGACTCAGAGTCCTGTAACGCAATAACTCAAGTAGGGGCTAGGTATTTATATCTATATTTTGGAACGGTACTTGCGTTAATGATTTTGGGATTTTGGCGATATCATGAATTTCTAGCCACTATTTTCTTGGCCTGTCTCCTTTCTATTAATTGCAAGATGTAATTCTAATAAGATTGTTACCTAAAAGGCTAAATTTAATAGCTTTGTAGTGCATAAGCTATATACAAGAGGTGGTTAACAATAGTCAAAAGCTACTAATGTAAGGCTATGACACTATGTCATGTTCCTGAGCGGGTACTAAGTAGTTCTATATGACAACGGCGGCGGAGGGACGTGAGGAAGGTAGAAAGATCCAGACAGGACAATGGTCGGAGAGAAGAACTGTCTACTGGAGTGGGACCAGGCCCTTATATCTATCCATTCTACTGACATAGGAACAATAGCACTATCAACAAGACAGAGAGGAAGGCAGTGCTAAGACGGGAATCAACATCAGGAATAGAGTATTACGCCGATGTCAGTGTAATGTCTGTGAGGTGTCAAGTGGCTAGTAATCTCGCCTGGGACAGCTCGTCAGGCCTTGCCACGTCAGCAATGGCTATGCAAGATTATCGGCGGCCAGGAGAGGTGGGTGGGATACCGCACATTGACAGTTAGTAAGGGTACAAAGTCAATCATTGAATGTTGGTGGTGTAAGTTTACATATGCCTGACTTTTTGTACGAAAAGCTCTTTATTGCGATGCCTTGCACTACAGTTGTTATCAATCTAGCTGATTTGTATTCTGAAGACAAAGAAATGGCTACGGAAATTGTTGTGTATCGTAGGTTTTATTGAGGCATCATGATAAGTTACCAAAAATGTACTTTTTTTTTCTCTCTTTTATAAATATTACTCGTTTGCCGCCCTGAGGGCTGTGAGAGAGTACATTGGAGATTTAAAAAATAGGAAAATGAGAAGAGAAAAGCCTAACACAAAATCATTGCAAGAAGTATGAGATAAATGAACTAGGTTAGACGGGCTGCCCGCTTTCCTCCACTCACGTCAGTATCTCCACAAGGAAGTCCTTCCTCCCTCTGATGGGGTTTCAGCAACTTCTCCTTGGCGCGTGGCCACCTCCTCATCCAGACCTCGCACGTGTCAAGCAGGTGGGTAGTGGTCTCTCCCCCACTCCCACACCAGCGACACTCCGGGCTGTCCACCTTGCCTATTTTCTGTAAAGTTCACGCTGCTATGACAGGAATAATACTGCATTCAATAGCAACTATCCGTGATCAACATAATGATGATAAAAAACAGAATGAGAAGTCAACCCATACATATACCCGCACACTGGCTGAAGGCCCCTCCCCACAGTTCTCCCTATCGGCCCAACCATCCCTCCGTCGCACTCACAAACCATCCGACGGCACAACAATTCCTCCGACCCGCATAAGCCTCATGCATGGGCGAGGGGCTAGATTAACGTTTCTCCAACACCCCCCCGTGATCTAGCGCCTCATCTCTTCCCCAGTGCATTTCCATTCCCATAATCCCCATCCATGGTGATACCCAATCATTCCAACATGGCGATACCCACTCATTCCTACAGTCTAGTCCGTCATTCCACACTTCTTCCTCAAATATAAGAACCTCGCTCCTGTGACAGGTTTGGTAAGCATATCAGCAGGATTCTCCTTCCCCTCCACCCATTCCACAGTCAGCTCCCCCTTCTCAACGCATTCCCGCACGAAGTGGTAACGCCTTCGTATGTGCTTTGTCCTTTTGTGGAAATCCGGGTGCTTGGCTAACTTTGCGGCCCCTTCACAGTCCGTGACCAGCACCGGCTGGCACTGGTGGTAGCCCATAAATTCCAAAACCTTGCCGAACCACAACCCCGATTGTGCGGCAGAGGACAAGGCCACATATTCCGATTCTGTTGATGACAGCACTATATTGGGCTGTTTTTCTGCTCTCCATCCAAGGGGTGATTTCCCGGTCATGACCACTATCCCAGTGGTGGGCTTCTCCTCTAAGTTTTCTTCTCCCGCGTCACAGAACACTTTGATGGTGGGATCCAAAGCCTGGAGCACAATACCTCTGTTGGCTGTCATTGTGAGATAGCTGATCAATTGTTCCGCTCTCCTTTCGTCTTTGCCTTCAGGGTTATGGCTTTTGAGACTCAGTCTTGCCACTGCATACCGGATGTCCGGTCTCCACATTCTGGCCATGAAGAGGAGGCTCCCAACCATCCCCTGGAACCTTTTCACATTTGCCGCGGAATTTCTAGAACTGTCGATTGGGTAGAGAGATTGCACCTGTTCTGTGAGGATCCGATGGATGAGTTGATTCCAATTGTGGGCTGCCTGCTTGAGTCCGTACAGTGCCTTTTTCAGCCTCCATGCTCTGTCCCCTGTAGCATGCTGGTCCTTCACATATATTTCTTCATCCAATGGCCCATTAAGGAATGTAGACTCCACGTCAAATTGTTCCACTACCATCTCTCTTCGCAGAGCTTCACAGATCATCAGCCTCCACGACTCCTCCCGACAGACCGGCGCGTATGTCTCTGTAAAATCGATTCCTGGCCGTTGGGTAAAGCCGCGAGGGGTTAACCGAGCTTTATACCTCTTGGGGTCGTCTGGCGCTTTCTCTTCCTTCTCCTTCAATACCCATTTCGTATCTACTGCCTTCTTTCCAGCTGGCACATCATCTACCCAATCAAATACTTCAAGCTTCTTCAGCTGTTCGAGCTCCCTGTTTATCGCCAGTTCCCATTTCGACGCCTCCGGACTCTCCAGTGCTTCGGTTACAGTAATATGTGCCTCATGCACATACCCTGGGTCTTCGTCCAGTCTCACCCTGGAATCAGTTCCTTTGTTTAATCTTGCAGATCGCCGCAGCTGTGGTTGGCTCGGCTCCGCCGCCTCCTGAAACAACTGCCTTTCAGCGGCTCGTGCCGCTATGGCTTCCGGGAATGTGCTTCCGTAGCTTGTCCATCTTCCATCCAGAAATGACGGAGAGCCATTCTTTCTCATTTCTGGCTCAACATGAGGAAGTGACGGAGGGCTCTTTCTTGTTTCTGGCTCAGCATGAGGTTCTGGTGTAGTTGGTCTGGACTCTGGATTTGGAAAACTGCCTGGTATGAGCTGGCTCTGCTCTTCTTGTCGTTGATTCTCTGGTTGGGATAGTACTGCATTCTTATCTATGGTGATTTCTATTGGATTACTCCTTGGGTCTCTCCTTCGTGGATTCTTCGCAGTAGTTATCCCATTGTTTGCTAGAAGCACTCGGTAGATCCCATGAGTAAGAGAAGGTGTGAGTATTCTGGCTGCTATGGCACGTTCTGATAGTTTTCCTTCGTTGTATGTATGTGCATATACAGGTTCTCCGAATGCTCGAAAGGTCGACCGTCCTTCTTGAATGTTGGTTCCAGGTCGGGCTATCTCCAGCGGGGCCTTTCCTCCCAAGGTGATGTGTGGCAGCCTATTTTTCACAAACACTACATATTCCATTGCATATGGCCAGAGGTTTTTCGGGAGACCACTTCCGAACAGATTGTTTCGGATCATAGAGGCTATGGTGCGGTTGGTTCTTTCTGGTACTGCATTGGTCTGACTGTGATGGGCTACAGTTGGTCGTATAGTTGTTCCCCTTTTTGACGCCCATTCCTTGGTCTCATTCGAATAATATTCTCGGCCGAAATCGGTCCTTATTTCTTTAACAGGCTGTCCGAAGGCTCGTTCGAACTGCTCAACCATCTCTCGAAATGCCTTACCAGCTTCGGATTTTGTGCCTGTTGCTCGTGCCAATGTGATCCGGGAGTAATCATCAACTAAGGTAACGAAGTATCTCTTATGTCCCACGCCTTCGGTTGGGTAAGGTCCACATACATCAGAGTGAACAAGCTCTCCCACTTCTTTTGTTCGAATCTTATTAAATTGGGAGGCTGCCATTGGTTTCGTCATGCTACCTTTCATGCAAGCATCGCATTCCTCGCGCGGTCGACGTAGGAGAGAGGGGGGAGCCTCTGGGATAAGTCGAAATGAGGAGAGGGGGAAGTGCCCATACCTTTCATGCCATTCACGTTCTAGTGACATCGCCTCATTCTTTTCAAGTTGAATAATTCTGAACTTTCCCTGCTTAACGATGCGAGTCACTTTCCCATCCTGTGTGATGGTTCCCTCTCCATTCTGCATTCTTATGTCTGCACCGGCGTCCTCTAATGCTCCCCAGCTGATTACCTTTCTTGGGCAGGTTGGAATGGCGAGGACGTCGGGCAGGACGAGGTTGCCGACTTTTACCGTTCCTTTATGTGTGGACAGTGCCGTACCTGATGCTCCTTTTATTTCCTCATGCCATTCCTGAGGATCAATGAGGTCGTTTACATCATATGTAACATGGGTGGTCGCCGCACAATCCACGTTCCACGCAGAGGATCTGCTGGTGGATTGAGATAACATGAATAAGAACTTCTCCTCTTTTTCCTCTTCTTCTTTTCTTTCCTCCTCTTCCATTACAAGAGCCTCTTTAGTTTGCTTGTTCTTATATCTGCAGTCCTTTTCGTCATGGTTTGTTCCTGGATACCCGGCTCGTTTACAGTGCCAGCATCGTTCTTTCTTTTTGGATTCCTGAGTGATAGTGAGGGCCGCCTGAGGGTCTATTGTTATTTCGTCTTTGGATGATCTTTTCCGGGGTGTTACTTCCTTCAACCTCATTACCACACTGGCGTAGGTGGGCTTGTCTTCTTTTGAGGTGATATTATCAATGATATTCTGATAAGGTTGCATGCGTGGTAACGAGGCTAGCAGCATTGTCGCTTTCCAACCATCGCTTTGACAAAAAGGATGAATTCCTGCCGCAAGTGATGATGTGACTGTGGATCCTGTGCTGGCGGATTGCGCAAGTTTGAGCCATCGGCGTTCGAATTCCGTGATATGGTCGGAAAGGGAGTCTTTTCTGTCATCGAACTTTAAGTGGGTTACATTCATGAGAAGTGAGGACAGGTGAATTCTGGTTTGTCCTTCATAATTGTCCTTCAAAATTTTCCATGCCTCGGCCCCATTTGGAGCTGCCCTGATTTTCAGCTGTGCTTCTTTCTCGCAGCTATCCATTAAGTAGTCGAGGGCTTTATCTGACTTATCGTCCCAATCTGTTGCTCCAGACGATGGCCTGGGTGTAGTCCCGTCTACTATCTCCAATAGTCTCTGGCGGCGAAGTTGCCTTTGAGCTTCCACTACCCAGGCTGGGTAGTCATTTTCGTCCCTTAGTTTTTCCGATATGCGCGGTGTGATTTTCAATATGGTGGCCAGGTCTGCAGATCCGGCTTGCTGGGGTGCGCTCGTGCCTTCTTTCGCCATGATGCTTGTTTTGCTTCCTTGGTATATCCTGAAATCCTGGTCTGGTGGCGTCGGTGGCAGATCTTAGATTTCTTTTTTCTCGATGTGTTGCTACCATGTAAAGTTCACGCTGCTATGACAGGAATAATACTGCATTCAATAGCAACTATCCGTGATCAACATAATGATGATAAAAAACAGAATGAGAAGTCAACCCATACATATACCCGCACACTGGCTGAAGGCCCCTCCCCACAGTTCTCCCTATCGGCCCAACCATCCCTCCGTCGCACTTACAAACCATCCGACGACACAACAATTCCTCCGACCCGCATAAGCCTCATGCATGGGCGAGGGGCTAGATTAACGTTTCTCCAACATTTTCCCCTTCCAGCCTAAAAATATACCCATAGCCCCTTTAGGCGGTATGCCAGCCATGATATGAAATATATATATAAAAGTACATCAAGGAGTATAATGAAAGTAAAGAAGAACAATTATTACCTGCCATCATAAACGGAGCACAAAACACATAATCAAGGTAAACTTGAGAAAAGCGACGTATACCGCAGAGACAAAAAAATACATATAACGCGACCAAAATATAAGAAAATGCAGCACAAAGATATATGTCACCTTCATAACTTTTCTGTAATCCCTCACAGTGCTTAGGAACCTTGCTCTCGGTTTTCTTCCTCTGCTTCTAATGCTTTCAGTCTCTCATACATCCTAGTTATGATTCTAGTCATATCTAAGAGATCCTTCTTGAGCTCTCTAATTTCTGTTCGCATATCAATATCTGCGGATGCAGATCTTTTTCGAGCCGTTTGTTCCTTTACGGGACCCTTGCGGACCGTGATGGAGGCCTTCGTGCGGGTATTTCCTACAATTCTTCAATTTCTACTTCCATAAAAAAAAAAAAAAAAAAAAAAATTGGAATAAAAAACTGACCTTTGCGGAAGGGGCAGCTCTTGCTGGAAAAGTGGCAGTTATTACAGCCACCATTCATTTCACCTTCGATAATGATACATTTCTCAAATGGGCCTGCGCCCTTTTTACATCTGATACAGGGTTTGGCTGCGATCTGGCCTCTGGTAGAAGCTAGAATAGCCTCGTGGCTAGTCATTCTGCGGAAAGACAATTCTTTCCCGTTTCGGAGTTGCACCCCCCGTAGCCGAGGCATGGCTACGAGTTTCTGTAGCCTTGCACTGGCTTTAAAAGGTAGCTGTTCGGCCTGCTCGGCAAGGCTTGTTTCATTTGTAGTGCCTCCGGAAGAGGACGCAGCCGGAGTACTTGATCTCCTAGTACCCAGCCGAATCGGAGTTCCGGTAGATGCAGTAGGAGTATCAGTAGATGCAGCAGCCTGTGGAAAACTGTTGCGCGACATGGTAAAGTGGGATAGTATAAGATTATGTGACGGAAAATATAAGTAGGTATTGATACGAGATTGTGGTAGGAGATGTTGACCCTGGATTGTGGCAGTAGGTACGAGTTGTGAGTAGCAGACGTCGTGAGCAGCATGCACACTACGCGCTTTACAGCTTAGTAACATTCCATTGCGGCTCGCAATATCGCCTAATCCATTGTCGCAGCGCTTAAACCCTCGCGGTCGCTAGCCTCGAACCAGGCGTTGCTACTAGTAGGTAGTTAGGGGCTTGGCAGATGTATTACTTAATCAATGGTTTAAGGTTTGTTTCTATACTGTTGTAGTGCCTGGAGATTAAGTCGGACCCCCATTACGATCAGGGCAACGATCAGGGCAACGATCAGGGGGCACACTAACAACGATCACACCTTGTCAACAACACCATCAACACAAACATGAATAACTACACAGATATACATTCCTCCTTAGAAAGAAAGCTATGGTACCTAAATTCTGAATGTATATGACTTGGTTTTCATGATTTATTTGATATATGTGAATGAGAAATAGTTGAGCAAGCTTATAGGGAGAGACAAGATGAGAGCGCATAGAAGTATTCTGAAATTGATCATACTATTCATGTAATACAGCATCTGCCAGTGGTTTCTGATCTTTCCGTTGCTACTATAATCTGCTGAACCACTGTAGTCTGCCAAACTGGTATAGTCCGCTGAACTGCTATAGTACATACTCCAAACCACTGAACTACTGTAGTAACCAAATTACTATAGTCTGTCTCTGTCCTATAGCTCTGTAGGTGTATAAATCTCCCCCTTCCCTTCTGCGAATATGACATCATGGCAGTTTACTAGCTTATAGTTATATAGTATATATAATATTATTTCTTAGTAAACTTCTATTCATTTTCTAGCTTCATACATTTTAGAACTAGGCTAAGCGACTGCTATAGCACTATACCCTATCAGCCTCCATCCTTTTCAAACATTCCTCCATCCTCCAAAATATATATTTAGGGATTGTTTAATACATATATGATCTATCTATATTGTTCTCAGCTAATTTTTAGTTCTTATTATTGATATTTTATGATACTTGAGTTGTAGCTCCTATATGTAACGTCGGTGGCTGGGCTTGGGCGGAGGTCTTGCCAAGGGGTACGGTCAGCTTGGGTATCGGCGGCGGTTCGGCGGCTATGGGTCGAGGACTACGGCGGCGGCGGGTCGGCGGCTAGGGGTCACGGACTATAGCAAGGGCAGCGGCGGAGAAGTAGGAGAAACCAGACGGGTCTATTGATTAACAAGACAACGGACAAGGAGAAGAAGAGCTATTTACAGAGGCGGGCTTGGGGCCCTTATATGCTGGGGAATTGACATAGAAAGGGAATATAGGACTATAACGATATGAGAAAGAGAATCCGGAATGCAAGAACGGCAATAGTGATGCTAATATTGGAAGGCATATCAATGAGCTGTCAGAGGGCTAATCAACCGGACCAGGACGGCTTGTCAAGCCTTTCCGAGTCGGCTATTAGTAATGTCTCACCTTCCGGCTTGGCACGTCGACTCGGTTTGACTTGTCGACTGCGGAAAAGGATGATATCGATGCGTGCGTAGGTGGGCTGTGACACTATATGTATATATATTAGTAAACCTCTACTAACTCAGCACTCTATCAGACCCCCTATCATCAATATAGCATACAGTGCTTCTCCTCATCGAGAGTTACCATACCCCAGGCCAAAACGACACTTGACTAGCGATACTCGCTAGTCCTCTGCGTAGCTCATATAGCATATTTCGCGTCTGCGATGCTGGCGCCTGGCTGTCGCATATTGCCTATGTCACATACTATGCATATATTGCATGCTTCCACCGACTGCTCGCTCTATAGTTGTAGTGAATCCGTAATAAATAATCCCATAGCAATAAATTGTACACTTATGATAATAGAAAGCATGCAATATTGATGATGGAGGCTCTGATAGAGGTACCAATTTGGTAGAGGTTTACTAATGCATATACATATAGGAGCCACAACTTAAGAATTTTGAAACATCAACCATAAGAATAAAAGATCAGTTGAAAACAATATAGATAGATCATATAGATATTGAACAATCCCTAGATATATATTTTAGAGGATAGAGGAATGTTTGAAAATGATGGAAGCTGATGGGAGATAGTATTGGATTTAATATGGTAGTCACTTAGCTCAGTGAATATGTGCCCAGAATGTATGAGGTTAGAAAACGAATTCAAGAGGTCTGTCAAAAAAAAGATAAGTATATATGACAGGCAAGAGCCATCCGCAAAAAATTGCTCTCATCCTAAGACGTTACATGTGTCTGACGCACTAATGCCATCGGGCGTCAACCACCTATCACAGTCACGGTGGCGGCATGCGAGTAATGACATAAAAAAAAAAAAAAAAAAAAAAAAAAAAACAGTCACGGTGACAGAACCTTTCTAAGAGTAGCGTCTGGATGCCACTCCGAGTCGGCTTGCCTCTTCAGCGGGTGAGTATTTACATAGGCACCTGATGTTTAGCACTTTTTCAATCATGCATTATCAACTACGGACTCATATTCCCTACGTTCAAGTTATTAAGTACAGATGGATACACCCAGCATACTCAAGTATGGCCTGAATTAGTAGTCGGCTACTGACATCTACGGCGCTTATTTTATTCTACCATGCCATAATATCATGTTTGACGACCTGCCATGCCTGTTGAATTGAGCTCACATTCCTTCATCATACGCCATCAGGGAGACCTGGCGTACTTGTCAAATTAGGCCTCATTGTACCACATCCTGCGCGGTGGAAATGGACCTGCAATAGCTGTAAACTGAGCTCATTGTACCACATCCTGCGCGGTGGAAATGGACCTGCAATAGCTGTAGACTGAGCTCATTCTACCACATCTCGCGCCATCATCTAGGACCTGCCGTACCTCTCAAATTTGGCTCATTCTGCCACATCTCACAGGGTGGAAATAGATCTGGATAGCCTGTTAAATTGAGCTCATTCTACCCACATGATGGGCCACATCTCGTGCCATCAACCGGGACCTGTATACTTGTCAAATTCAGCTGATGTTGCCTCATCATTTGCCATCGAGAGAGATATGCCATACCAGTTAAATTGAGCCCACTCTGCCATACGTCGCGCCATCGTATTAGACCTGTCATACCTGTCAAATTGAGCTCATTTTGCATTGTAGTATAGGAGCCGTCGTACCTGTCAAATTCAGCTCATGTTGCCACATCTCGTGCCCTCGAGGGGGGCCTGAGCCACTTGCTAGTCCTCTGCGTAGCTCATATAGCACGCCATTGCTGGGCTATCGCATATCGCCTGGCGGAAGAAGATCAGATCCCGCTGGAGGAGTCGAAGTGGGAGATGATAACTTTCGGAGTGGGGAAGAGGTGGAAGAAGGAGGGGGAGATGCTGAAGTGGCTGGGAGTCATTTTCGATGAGAGGCTGACCTTCAGTGCGCATTGGCGAAATAGGCTGAGTAGGGCGAGGAGGCTGGCGGGGGCACTCTCAGGACTGGGAAACCGGGACTGGGGGATGTCACCACGGAGCTGGCGGCAGGCGTACACAGGGATGGTGAGGGCGGTGGCGATGTGGGGGAGTGAGATCGGGTGGAGAGGCCAGAAGGAGTGGAAGAAGGAGATGGAGCGATTACAGCTGCAAGTTTTAAAGAGAGCAGCTGGAGGGGGGAGAGGTGCCGGGGTGGAAGGGGTGAATGCGGTTTGCGGAGTGGAAGACGTGGAGACGGTCCTGGATGGCGCGCAAGCGAGAGCGATCGTCCGGGAGGTGGAGGCGCCGTCAGAGCTGGCGGAGCTTTGCACGGGCGACTTCGGAGGGAGTGAGGAGAGAGAGGAGGAGGCGAGAAACTGGAGAGACTGGGGGGTGCAGTGGGCGGTGGTCGAGAATGATGGGTATTAAGCAGTGCTGGACCGCTGGCAAGGTCAGTGGGCGAGGTTCACGGAGGAGGGGGAGGAGATATCGTGGGAGGGGGGTGTGAGAAGGTGGAGGTGGAGACCGCGGTGAGGCTGGGAAGAAAGAAGGGGGGAAGGGAGGAGTGGGAGACCTCGGTTGAGGAAGCCGGAAGAGGGAGGGCGGTCCTTTTCTCGGATGGCAGCAAGATCGAGGATAGCAAGGTGGGGGCGGGTGTATGGGGGAGATCAGCGGTGGTGGCGGAGGTAGTAGGGAGAACGGCGACGGTTTTTGACGGGGAGGTGAGGGGGGTGAGAAGGGCGCTGGAGGGTGTACCGGAGGAGGTACCGGTCCTGGTTTGCTTAGACTCTGAAGCTGCTGTCATGGCGATTCAGAAGGCAGGCAAGGAGGGAAAGGGAAAGACGGAGGATGTGAGAAGGGTGGTGAATGCAGGGGCGAGAAGAAAGAGGAAGGGGGGGGATGCGAAACTGTTGTGGGTAAAAGCTCACATCGGAATCGCAGGCAATGAGAAGGCGGATGAGTGGGCGAAGAAGGGGACGGTGATGCAGGGGAAGGAGGTGGCCACCGGAAGTGGGGTGCGCCAGAGGGTGAAGGCGTGGAGGAAGGAGAAGAGAGAAGTGGAGGGTTTTGGAGGAGGAAAGGTCATGGAGTGGAATAGGATAGCAGTATCCAATTTCACTGCCTTGCGCCTGGAGAGAGGGAGGTGTGCAGTGTGGTTGAAGAGGATAGGGGCGGCTGAGTCGGATAAGTGCAGGTGCGGGGAGGTGCAAACCGGGGAGCACCTCGCTTTCCGATGCAGGAACCAGAAGAACCGTCCAGAAGGCTTTGAGAGGTGGGGCGACATGGAAAAGAATTGGAAGAGAAAGGCGGAGAATGGGGAGGAGTATGACGTTTTGGAGAATTTCTTCGCTGGGGTCAAGTTCTAGAAGGTAGGAGAATGCGGGGTCAAGTTCTAGAAGCTAGGAGAGCGGGGGCGACGGCGCGTGGGGGCCATGTACGTAGAGAGTTAGTTTAGCCTGTCTCCGGGCTATGAGGGCTTGCCCAGGGACCCTGCCATGGCCAAGTGCTACAAGCGGGGTTATGTGATTAAAAAAAAAAAAAAAAAAAAAAAAAAATGTCGCATATCGCCTGCTGTCATGATGGTATGATATGGCGGTATGCGAGCGTACCCAGAGCAGGGCTAAAATGCAGTGAGCTACGAGTGCATGTGACCGGCCCACCCCTGCTATGCCTGAAGACCTGGCGCGAACCGGTACCAAGAGCCCGTATGCATGGATACTCATATATCCCGACCGTACTACCAGGGTTTTTTTTTTTTTTTTTTTTTTTTTTTTATCACGTTACCCCGCGTGCAGCTGTTCGCCAAGGCAGGGCGTACTACCAGGGGTCACCGGTAGTTCTACCTTTTGATGCAACGGTTTGCAAGACGGTCGGTTGCAACTCGTAACCCCTGCGTTGCATATACTCGCGCCGCCAAAAGGACCCTGCGATACCTGTAGATCCAGCTCATTCTGCTACATCTCGTGCTGTGGAAAGGGACCTATGATACTTGTAAATCCAGCTCATTCTGCTACATTTCACGCTGTGGAAAGGGGTCTGCGATACCTGTAGATCCAGCTCATTCTGCTACATCTCATGCTGCAGAAAGTGTTACGGTTTCTACGATGATGTAGTAAATATGAGGGTGTAACTTAGGACAACGCTTGGTGCTTGACCTTTCGACAGGGCAGCTCTAGCTGGCCCTTCTTATAGTCAATCCGGCGTGCCTTCCTTCTATTGTCTCTCTATGCTATGATATCACGATGTTCTATCTATAGGCATTCCTCGGCCACTGCCTCGCCTCATCTAGAGGTCCATCCGGTGGCTCTGCTCCTGGAGGTCCGTTCAGTGGCTCTGCTCCTGGAGGTCCATTCGGTGGCTTTGCTCCTAGAGGTCCGTCCGGTGGCTGTCGCTACGCTTTGACCATGCCGGCATTCCTTGTGATACACATCCGTGCCCGACCCATGTTTCATTGCCAGACTGCAGCTATCGGTTGATCAGGCCGAATTGTCGCTAGTAGCTTTACAGGCCAATGTGGGTGGATATTCCCTTCGCGGGTAGACCCTGACAAGTGGGGAGAAGAATATGGATTGATATTGGGAGACGAATATGTGGAGATGTTGGAAACTGATGAGGCCGGCTTGGTTACTAAAGCAAGAAAGCTCAATGGTGGGAATAAGCAAGGCAGATGGGTAGAACAGCATGAGGTACGAGTGTTAAGAAGAGAGGCATATACACTATACAAGAAAAAGAAGGATAAGGTCCGGCCAGTGAGCGTCCTGAAGTCGTTTTCTGCGAGTTGTCTTGTTGCGAGTTATATTGCGAGGTCTATTGCGAGGTCTATGGCCAAAACGGCGAGTTATCCTAAGAGTCCGTGTTGCTGAAGAAGATAGGTGCGGTAAGACGCAGCAAAGCAGTGCTTAGATGCAGCAAAGTAGTACTTGGACGCAACCAAGCAGTGCTTCGACGCAGCAAAGCAGTGCTTCGACGCAATCAAGCAGTACTTGGACGCAACCAAGCAGTGCTTCGACGCAGCAAAGTAGTACTTAGACGCAGCAAAGCAGTGCTTCGATGCAGCAAAGCAGTGCTTCGATGCAGCAAAGCAGTGCTTCGACGCAGCAAAGCAGTGCTTGGACGCAGCAAAGCAGTGCTTCTACGCAGCAAAGCAGTACTTAGACGCAGCAAAGTAGTACTTCGACGCAACCAAGCAGTGCGCAACCAAGCAGTACTTCGACACAACCAGCCAGTTTGTCAACAGTGCAAAAAGCTGATTTTATATCATCTAAGGAGATGTATTTGGGGGTAGAAAAGAGAAATAAAAACTGGAGACTTCCATGGGAGCATGAAAGTCTAAAAAGAGTAGAAGCTGCTGGGTGCATGATCGACGAAGGACCTGAGAACTCCGGAAAAGATGTCCTTGGTCCAGATCTAAGCAACGATGCTCCGTATAGTGACAACCTATTCATAAAAATCGACTATACTGACCAGAATAAAAGGGAAAGACGAGCAACAAGAGTAAAGCAAGCAGAGAGCATAGCGGAGGATCTATACAAGATTAAGCTAAAAAAATTGGCAAGCTGGTATACCATGGGATCTATCCAGAGGCAGAGATGTCATGTGTGTTGTAGCTACTGGAGCAGGTAAAACTATGATAGCTGTCATGTATGCAGCATTATTTGGATCTAGTCATATCCAAGTCCTCTTCATCTCTTCCTTAATAGCACTTATAGAGTCATAGGTAAAGGATGTAGCCAAACATTATGAATTACAACTAATAAAGATAAGTTACACATTGTGTATTAGGATCCATGAGTTCAAGTTCAGGTTAGATTTATAAGGGTAAAGGAGTTATGAAGAGGTTGGTGGTTGATTGTTGTGTTCTGGATGTGGGAGAATGGTATTTTGTATGTGTGTAGATCTATCTAGACAAACTGTGGCTAGGTAGGTGTGCTTAGCTCTAACATTCACTTGGCTAGGTAACCTAGTTGCTAGGCAACCAAAAGTGCCTTGCCAACATAAGAATCAAGACCCTCGCTGCGCTCGGCTTTCGCAGCCTAGAGGGTCTTGGCATGAGACTAAATAATCAACATGTTGTAACATTCCCAGCCAGCATTAGTAAGCAGCACCATAGGTCACTTTACACGGTCGCATTACACGCTCGCTTTACGTCTACAGCTGCCCACGCTCGCACCAGAGTCTATTGCAGGTTTACGAGAAACTATACCCAAAGCTCTTTTTTCTATTTCAGACATCTCTATTTGGCGTTATTATAATAAGTGTCTTCATACTAGCCAGTTTCAAAAGTATTCGGACGCCTGACTAATCCATATTATAGTCAGGCGTCCGAATACTTTTG